>SRMA01025078.1:0-76383 GCA_007224835.1 Danionella cerebrum | reverse complement strand
TTTGCTCAAAAGCACCTTGAAATGAACTATTGTAGATTTAATACAGTTCTTAAGTGTAAGTGCAGTGGATGCTTCTGATTATTCTTTAAAACGGACTAACTCCATGCCAAGACAATCTCGATATGAGGGAAGTCACATGTTTCCTGCTGGATCATGGACCCTGTGTCAGAGGTTATCTCTCATGCCAGTTATTCTGTACAACTTGCCTACAGCACTCACAGTCTCTTTGTGCCATTCTACAGATGTTTCATCAGTGCCAGAAAGCAATTGCTTCTCTTTTTCTCTCAAATATGCATTTTGTTGCTTTTCATGGGTTTATTTTCAAAGAAAATGTTCTGTTTGTATTTGTACCATGTTCATGGCCTAAAGGGGCTAATGTTTTCTTTGGCATCATTAAAACTAATCCATGTGTTTTCAAGGTCTCCACTGGGTAATGAAAGGTCCTTGATATCCAGAGGGCAGCCAAAGGAAATCGTTCTTCAGCCTCATCTCGGTGTAAAACAGCAGCAGGTAAAGTCACCTTCATTGCAGTGTTATATGCTGCTTTTCCACTGCATTATAAGGAACCGTTTGGTTTCAGAACTTTGTACTATACCAGAATTTTTTATATTGTACAAAATGATTTCTTATTTCTCCAGAAGAGTGCAGCAAAGCCTTCACAAAGCATGTATCAGCAGCCTTCTGCATCCCAATCCATGGACAACTATCACCTACCAGACCTTTTGCATAAAAGCCCTTCCCATGAGCTCAGCTATCACCAGAGCCCAACACAGAGCTCCAGAGATGTAAGCCTTAATCTGCATATGTTCTGCACACACAGGATTTCTAACAGTGGTTGCATATCTTTGAGCATTTTGTTTTTTTAAAGTCCACTCAAAAATATTATAGCTATTTGTTTTTTGTTTGAGCCTGTCAATGTTTTAATCTGTGGTATAAACAAACACCTTTAACTAGAATTAATAGAAGTGCTCCATGCATCTAAAGCACTATGTACTTGAATTCCTGGAAATCCTCTACTTTCCTGTCGATTAAAGGACAATTAAATAAATACTATGGTTAGTAATGTTTAATAATAGCATGAAATCATGGGATTAAATTTGATTTTATTTAAAGATATAAAAACTGGATGGTCTCTCTTAAATGTCACATGGTTAATAAATATGTTACATTAATTAATTAAAACTAATAGCTAATTTAATCATTTTAATCATTGTTGCAAAATTGATCATCAGTAGTGCAACTTTAAATGTAATTATTTTTAAACACATAACCATAAATCAAAGTATGTTTTTTACAAAATTAATAATAGCAAAAAACATTTTATTTACAGTTTAATATTTTATGGAAATGGTACAATTATTTTCATGACATTTGATGGTTTGCTGATATTGCAGCTCTCCCAATGCAAACAATTATGCTTAATACTGTTTCAAGCTTTGAGACAAAAGCATTGTTATTTTTTCATTCATTAAAATGTAATTTACATTAAAATTTCATGTAAAAATTAAATTGTTAACATTTTTTCATGCTGTCTTTTTCAACAGAAATTATTCAGTGTTCAGTCCGGAAAAAGCACGTCCTCTTGTTCTTCATTCTCACCTTTCATTGACCCTCGCCTGCTGCAGATCTCTCCACCTCAGAGTCCACCGGGATGTGACCAGCGTGAGTCTATTTATCTTGAGCACATACCAGCGCATGCCATGAAGAGTTCCGACAGTCTGTCTGTTTCTGTGTAACAGTGAATGGCAGGTGTGAGCCGTGCATCAGGCAGCCTCACAGAAAGGGCTCAGTGGTCAATGTTAACCCCACCAACATTCGACCACAGAGTGATGCCCCAGAAATCCGCAAATATAAGAAGAAGTTCAATGCTGAAATTCTCTGCGCCAGTCTGTGGGGTAAGATACAGAAGCCCCCATGCGTCAAAATGTTTTTGTTTTGTTTTGCTGTGATCTTGGCAAAGTTTTTTTTTTCTTGTGTTTACAACATGACAAGTTATTTTATTGTTACAACGACTTTATTTTTTTATCTATATTACACTAAAAACGTGTCTTTATTTAAAAGGTGGTTTGTTCACAGACCAATGCCATTTGTTTTTAATGCTGGGAAAAATGTCACTGGGATTCCATTTTTTTGGAACAGAGAAATAGTTTCTGATTTTAACTTAACAACATTATGAAAATAAATATATAGTCAGTCTAAAGAAATTTGGCTAATCTATTCAAATTAAAGCGAGAATGAAGCTTTTGGTATGTAAGTATGTTTATAACCATAGATAAAAGTTTTCGAGGATTCCCTGTCTTTCAGACCTTTAGGCAACTTTAATTATTATTAAAAACTCTATATTAATATAAGAAGTTTTGGTTTGATTGCCTTTATCTTTAGCTTCGATTATACTAGCTATAGAAATGTATTTCACCTACTCCCTTTTTAATTGTTACAAAACATGTTAATTAGATCTCGGCATTATGTTCAGAAGTGATTAGAGAGAAACCGAAAACAAGTTTAAACATCTTTATTAATTAAAAAAATCTCCATGTCAACATCATGAAATCTGTAGAAAGCATAACTACCACTACATGATGGGTAGAGCTCTTCATGACCAATTGAAAATATAAATCAGACAGAAGTAGGCCTGGTTCATGTTGTCTTTCCCGTGGCGATGTTTAGGTCTGTTTTTCTTGTTTAGTGCTTAACAGTTAAGTGTTAAGAACTATTTCTGTAAAACTAATGATTTTTGGGTTAATTAAATTTCTTTTAATGACTTATGCAATTAAAAAAAAACATTGGTTTTCTTAATTATAGAACTTTTATACCTGACAAAAGTACTTCTTATTATGTCAGTTCCTAGTGTAGTTCCACACATGATTTGGAATTGCTAGTGTGTGTTTTTCCTCTGGTAGCTCCGGTTTCACACGTCTTAAACATACACCATACGCTAATTAAATATTCTAAAACTTTTTACCTGGATTAAAGGCTATGATCACACTGCAAGTCTTAATGTCATTTTTGGCATCTGGTTTATAACAATGCGACTCTGCTGACTCTGCTGTTTATGACAATGCGCTGTTTACGAGAGTAAATATTAACGGAATTGATTATGAAAAATTTGGCTATATCTGACCTGTCCTTTCAAACATAGTTCTCTTTTGATAAAAATCAGATACGTTTCCGATCTAAGATCACATGTGAATGAGAAAAAAAAAACTGAATTGAGCCATTTAGAGTGTCATGAGCAGGTCACATAAGAGCCAAAAAAAATTGGGATTTTGATCATATTCGTCTACGGTGAAAACATAGTAATGCCAAAAAGCTTTAACAACCTCTGAACGGAGGGCATAACACGATCTTGGTGTTTCGCCTTCATTCAAAAAATAACATTCAAAATTGGGTAGTGCTTAACTGGGTATTTACTGTCAGAAGAAAACCATTTTGTGTCAAATTAAAAGATATGATCAGAATAAAACGAATCGTTACACGCAATCGCAAGCCTTGATCACAACAAAACATGAAGAAAAAAACTCCTCTACTTGCTTTAAATTTCCTTTTTAAATATATTCAATTATATCATTTGAAAACCTTACAACATATCTGTTGTGACTCTTTAGGAGTCAATTTGTTGGTGGGAACAGAGAATGGCCTGTGGTTGCTGGACCGCAGTGGTCAAGGCAAAGTTTACTCTCTTATCAGCCGCAGACGCTTCCAACAGATGGACGTTCTGGAGGGACTCAATGTTCTCATCACTATATCAGGCAAGTTAGACTTAAACACATAACATTTACCATGTTCATATAATATGGTTTTCATTTATAAATAGGACAACATTATTTACATGAATAATCATAAGGCCTAGATTGCGTCAGCTAATGACTGTTCCAGATGCTACGTAATTACACGTGACCACTGACAAAAGTTGGCATTTGTACTTATATTTATTCAGTTCTTTAGCTTAAAGCCCTCAGAATTTGGTGTATGAAGAGTATGACATTAATGTAAGGAGCATTCCCATTGGCTCCAAGCAGATTATCAATGAAAATAGATGTTTCTTGGTTAAGGTAAGAAAAACAAGCTGAGACTTTACTACTTGTCCTGGTTGAGGAACAAGATATTGCACAATGACCCAGAGGTGGAAAAGAAACAGGGCTGGACCTCAGTAGGGGACCTGGAGGGATGTGTCAGCTACAAAGTTGGTGAGAAAAGGCTGGAATATTACTGTTTATTTATGACATCATGAAATGATAATTTGATATATGCACTTTCTGCGTCATTTTTCAGTTCGATATGAGAAAATCAAATTTCTGGTAATCGCTTTGAGGAATGCCGTGGAGGTCTACGCTTGGGCCCCGAAACCGTATCACAAGTTCATGGCTTTCAAAGTAAGTTTCACTTTTATATCTTAGATCGCCAGTATGTTTATTATTGTGTTTATTATTATTAATATATGTTTATTCTGGAACCAGGCACTTGATTCAGTATCGTTACTGTTTGAACTTTAAAAAAAAATAAACATTTATATTGATGCTTTGGATTTAAAGCAGTTTGTAAAATTTGGGGGAAAATTACTTTTTTTTTTTTTTAAATAAATCTTTAAATTTTAAAAACTGAAAGTTTGGAACAGAAAATTGTATTGTGTTTTGTTGAGTTATGGCGTATTGAAAAAAAAAAAATCATATAATGTTCTGAGGATCCTACTTTAGTATTAAGACTTCTTCCATGATGTAGTTAGGATCATAATAATCATATACCAATGTTAGATAATAATCGACCATTGTTTGCATTTGCAGATTCATTCTTTTGTTGGTAAAATTCAGTTTTAACGATAGAAATTATGAGAAGGGCATCTTTGAAAAGAGGTCATTTTTTTTCAGAATGTGTCCTACTTCACTGTTGTCCTCAGAGACTTACTCTACTTTTGCCAAGATGTTCTGCAATTGATTCAGCATTACACTATAACAGATTTAATTACAATTTAATACGAACTGTATGACCCCTTGTTAATTGTTTCAAAAACAGAATACTTTTTCAGTACACTACACACAAATTGAAATGTTTTAAACCTTTGATTGTTTCAATTTTCAACATTATTGTTTACAGTAACAAACATTAAAAAAACTTGAAGGAAAACATACTCGTTGTAAACCATGTATTCTATAAACAATAAAACAGCTTTTTTCATATTGCATTCATTATAACCACTAGTTACTTCTTCTGGTGTAAGAAACCAGTCTTCAGTGAAGTTTAAAGGATGTCCATAAGAAACAAACTACAGACTTGTGTCATGTTGAAGGAAAGGTTTGGATTGCAGATTATGGCTCACTTTGTATATTACAGTGCAAATAAAATTGATAAAATATGGCAAATATATAAAATATGTTTTTTTTTTTTTTTGTTGTTAACCAGTCATTTTTTCCAAAAGATACAGATTTATTAAATAAGTAACTGGCTCTTGTGTTTGGTCAGTCGTTCAGCTCACTGCCCCAGAAGCCCCTCTCTGTCGACCTGACGGTGGAAAATGGACAGAGGTTAAAGGTCATCTATGGGTCTCACTCTGGTTTTCATGCGATTGATGTGGATTCGGGGACACCCTTTGACCTGTACCTGCCCAGTCATGTGAGTATCCCAATTTTTTTTAATGGTAACCTCTCACTTTCTCCTGAGAAACCATATACAAACCATCGACTGACCACTTGAGGCTGGCTGCAAAAACGAATTGATGCCACAGATGCTACAAGGCAAACTTTGGGCAGAAACAAACAAATTTTCAGCCCTTTATAAACACTGAAATGTTCTTCTAGTTACATTCGATTCCATTACTGACGTCCCCACACACCCACACAGCACTCTATGCTTTTCAGTGAGGAAGATCCATGACTTGTGCGTGCCACCCCCTCCTAGAGCCAGATCACTCTGCAGCGTGATGTCCCACATACCAACACTCCAGTTCACCCTCAGGAACTGTGAATGTGTGCTAGTTCCTACAAACCAGTCACTCATCCAAAAATATCCATGCAGCCATATCTATATGCTCCCAAAGCATCAGCCCACTTGAACAACCTGATATGTGACTTTTTTTTTCCGAATAAGAGGCTGTAGATTAATTAGAATGAACAAGCAGTGAAACTGGAGGCTGAGCCGCTCTGGACTTCATTTGTTCACACTTTTTCAGTCATTAGAAAACTCTTCTTGTTGAGTGAATCTTGCTCTTTCCTTGGAAACTATCTTTCTTTGTACTGGAGCTCATGACAATCCCACGGCAGAGGATAAAGATCGCTCTGCGGCTCTGGATGCCTGTGCTGATGCTCAGGATTGTGGTGGCTCTACACAGGGATGGCAGCGCAGTGTGTGTGAATGTGTTTTTGACTCAGGCAAGTACAGTAAGAGTTTATGACTATTAATGATGGGCTTGAGATGATAAGCTTTTCTACTTGGAAGACAATGTGTTGTAGTCAATGTTTTCTTTGTCAAATGAAAGCATTGGTGTATCTTTACGGACTTAAGTGCTTACTTTAATGGATTGAATTCGTCAATAAATAGGACTAAAACAACAAGTTAGTCCACCAGTTAATTAGTTTTTAACTGAAAATACAATATTAACAAATCATTTTCATTGTTTAAGCAATTTAAAAAGTGTAATCATTTTCCAGTTTTGTCAAAAAATAGCTGGCAGATTATTTAATCATGGGAATAATAGTTTGTTGCAAATATATCAATCATTCTGATCTTCCTGCAATCGTTAAAAAAAGCAAACCATTTTTACTTTTTATGCTCTTTAAAATATATTCTTGCTGAGTACAATATTCTGTAAACTTTGCCTTTAAATTACTTTTAGTTTATTCCTTCCAAGTTCATCAGTTTTTTTCTTTATTTATGTAGAATTGGAAGAAAATAGTTTTAGAGGGTCTAAAATGTATTTAAAAGAACCCTGGGATTTAGCACAAATCTTACCTTTGTAACTTCATGCTTTAAAAAAACAGCACATTTAGAATTACATTCCAACTTTTAAGTAATGTACAGTAAATAAATCCCTTGTTTTTGGGTATATTAACATATTTTGATCACTGCAATTAGTTTTAGGTTGAGCTTTGGCTGAAACGAACACTAGTTTGGTTACATTATGAAACATTAAATCAGTTTGCACACTTGAAATCCAAAGGGAGTCACAACACAATGAAATACAAAAGTAATTTGTTTTCATTGTTGTTGCTGATGCCAATAGCCATGTTTCCCACCAAAGTTGCGAAATAAATTTGAGCGAAAACTGGCATCAAATATTTGCGAATAAAGCACTGTTTCCATCCAACAAGTCCAAGAGAACTAAATTGTCACTTCCTGATAAACTGGCAGCAAATATCAAAAGAAAAATGAAAGTTTCTGCATTACGAGAAGCCTTTTCTATAATTACCTGAACATGTGGACAAAATGTAATATACGTCATGTCATCGTGCTCTTTGGGAACACAGCCGGCCATGACATTTCTGGAAGGTGTTGATCTCGGTGATTGATGACAGACTTTGGTTAAGGAGAATGACCAAAACTATATTTCAGATGTTGGACAATGAAACCAGTCCACCCCACCGTACCGCAGTTCCAACAGGAAAACTGCCATTGCATTGGGATTTATTCTGTAAATGCATTTCCATCAAAGTTAATGCACATTTCGTATCGAATGAAAAGTTTATACGACTCAGTTGAGGGCATAATTTTTTTATGTGCATTTTCAAATTCATGCACATCTTGGTGTTTTCAACCATGATTTTTTATGTGATATTCCAAAATGTGCATAAAATAGCCTGATGGAAATGCAGATTTTATTTTTTCCAGACGATGATTACAATAATTTGTAATAAAATCACTGCTAGCATCACGCTAGTCGCTACCGTATGGTCATTTAACATGATGTAATTAGTGTCTGTGCATTTCAGATACAAGGCCTGATTCGGCCCCATGCCATCATCATCCTCCCCAGCAGCAGTGGGATGGAGCTGTTGCTGTGTTATGAAGACGAAGGCGTCTACGTTGACACATATGGCCGCATCACCAAGGAGACAGTGCTGCAGTGGGGAGAGATGCCCGCCTCTGTTGGTGAGTTTTGCCTGCAGCATACATTAGAAATATGCTGAAGAACAGAGCAAACACATGTAGATTATCGACTAAAGGTTGTCTATGGAGAATCTTACAAACATTTTTGTTTCAATCTTTAAGTTCCCTGAGAAACAACCTGCCCAGAATATTACATTAACCTATTAGGGATTTTACAAAGCTGAGGTGATTAGAAATAAATACTACGTGACTATGAACATCAGAATTAAAAGAAAGTGCAGTGGAATGAAAAGTATTTCTTTCTCATCTTAACCATTGATTGACATTAAACACCAGAAACTAGTTTCCAGAACAATTTGGACTCCAATCACTGCTGCTCTCTCATCAGCTCTAGTAACTTAAGGATTGGGTTTATGGGCAACAGTGTTCCCGCAGTTAATTTGAGGTCTGAGCTGCAGGATTTGTATCCAGTTCTTCGTTTCTAGATGAGAGATGCACATGAAAACTTTGCGTGTTGTCTACCATTTTTGTTTATTCACTTCTGAACTACTGGCTTGTTTTATTACAGCCTATCTGCAGTCAAATCAGGTGATGGGGTGGGGAGAAAAAGCCATTGAACTGAGATCTGCCAGAACTGGAAGTTTAGAGGGAGTCTTCATGCACAAAAAGGCCCAGAAGCTCAAGTTCCTGTGTGAGAGAAATGATAAAGTAAGAGAATGTTCATGTGTTTGTGTTTACACTCATTTCTGTGGCACGCAAAAGCTGTAGATTGTACTAATGTGCAGAAAGGTTAAATTTCTGTTTGTTTATAGATCTCTCACTCAATTATCCAACCAGAGCCTGAACTTTAGCTTGTTTCTGTCATTATTGTTCTATTCATAAAGCATTATTAATGATTATTTCTAGATCGCAGCTTTCTGCACATTTCTGAAGGTTTAAATGGCTTGTAAATCACAGAATTTCACACATGTCAGAACTGGTGAACATTTATGTCTGAAAAGGTTTGAAAAGTCTCTATAGCGCCACCTAATTCAGCCAAACCTTGGCAAAACAATGGCTATTTTTTGCTTGTGGCATACTTTAGCGAACTTCTTCTAGAGTGTTATCTGTTTATTTCAAACTCCATCAGTCTTATTTGAAGAAATATGGGATGTTAAATTGCGGAGCATTTTTTACTTTATCAAACTTTCTACGCACTGCATATTTCACCAAAAGCAGACAAACAATGTCTGATTCCTCCCAAGTTTAACAATTATGCTAACAGTCCATGTCTAAACCCATCTACAAAGTCTAGTTTGTAGCGCCACCACGTGGCCACAGGAAATACAACTGATAAGTACTACTTTTTACCAATTTGTATACATGTGACAAGATAATTGGCCACTTGGTGGTCATGACGCTTTATGATGTGGATTTCTTTCTTTATTTAAAGAAAACATTGGTTATAGTTCATGACACCAAACTGACCACAGAGAGGACATGGCGCCAGAGGTCCGAAAGCCCTTTGATTGTTGCTTCCAGTTTTAATTCACTTTGTGTTCTAGATGAGGTTATTTCCTCCAGGTGGAAAAAAAACTTGTGGTTCAACTGCAATCCACTAGAGGGCACTGTTGACCTCTGAATGGATTCTCTTCAGAAGTAGCCATCATGAAAAGTGAGAGTGATTTCTGCCTCATCCTTCTCTGCAGGTCTTCTTTGCTTCTGTGCTGTCTGGAGGAAGCAGTCAGATCTACTTCATGACATTAGGACAGAACTCGCTCTTCAGCTGGTGATTCTCCGCTTCTGACTAACAGGAAAGAAAGACTCTGTTCATAACTTTAACCAACAAAAACATTAGAGATTTTCCATGATTGTCCTGCATTTACATGTTGAGTTACGTGATCTGAGTTAGAGGTGTCACACTCAAATCCTGCATTGTTTAGTACCAACCCTTCTTTAACAAAAGACTGCTACAGAATGTGGAGAATGCGTTACCGTTTGCACCCGAAACTTGACTGTTAGATAGAGGCTAAGTATGCCATGCTCAGAAGTGATCATGGGCAGAGCCACGCTATCAGTCTGCTTCTTCCTCTCAGCAGTACAAAAAAAGATGTTTTTGGTTTGGGACAAGAAACTATAAAACGAATGCCAGCTACCAACTAACCTTTGCCAATTAAACTGTAGCATGATCCATGGGCTGCAACCCCAGCCTCCCATTTGAGACACATAGGGTTCAGATGTTTGTGATTTTCAAAGAAGCTGGAAGGGACTTGATTGGCTTTACCAGATGAGTTTAATAAGGGCTGCAGCTAAACTGCAGTGCTGTGATCCTCCATGATCAGAGTTTGACACCTGTGACCTAATAAATGTCAAGTATGTGATCTACTGCATTCTTTCTCAGCAAGCGTCAGCAGTTTATATTACAATTTGTGCTTATTACCAAAACATTTCCATGGTTTAGTTTTGGTTTCTTTTATACCGTGCTCTCTCTCTTTCTGTTTTTTTTTTTTTGTTGATAATATAACCATGGCAGGTACAGGGTTGGTATGAACAGTGAGGGCTGTAGTATGTTCTTCCGCAGGGGAAAAACAGAAATGAACAATTGAACATTTGCACTTTCAGCTTTCACTTTAGCAGCTGCTCAGTTTAACAGTTATCTTTAATATGAGCACTATATACATATAATAGCTTTGCATGCATTGGAACGCTATTCATTTAATTGTTTCAGTTGCTTTTCTTCTACATTTCTAGACCAAAATCTAAATTGAACTCAATTGGTTCCAGACATGTTTGGGTTTCTTGTGGTTTTTAAAAACAGAAGGCTCAGATTTTTCACTTTCTGTATGTTTTTAAAAGAGTTCTGATTATTTAGGCTAAGCTTTGCTTCTTTTCCCGTCATGTTGGAGGCTTGGAGTTGGATTCTTGAAGTAGTTTCACAAAATTTGTTTAATGTAAAGTTCGAGAAGCTCGTGACTTGACTGAATAAATTGATTCAATCTGAGTGAGCTTTTGGATACGGCACTTTTAAGGAGCAATGTGTGTGCCCAAAACGGCTGCAGGAATTAAAATAATGTGGAGAAATTTATCACTTACAGCATCTCACAGAGCAGAGGTTAGAAGGGTCCAACATAGTGGTAGAGACCAGCATTTAGTCACATGTAAGATACCAAAAACACATTTACCACAGAGAGTAATGTGAGAAACGAATAAAAAAAGTTTTTATATAAATGGCCCTCTCTGAATTCAAATGAAGAATATATTTAATTTTAAGCTAAACTTAGCTGTGTCATCCGTCCAGAGAAGAAAAAAAAGCCGTTTTAACCATCTTCATCTTTCAAAAGCATTTCCTGGGCTTATGCTTATTTTTTCTAAATGGACTTAGGACGCATAATGAGGCATTTTTTATTTCTTTTGAGATTACTGGGATTGGAGCTCGGTACTGGCAGCCTGGAAGAAGAAACATTACTGATTTCATGTTTGGAGGATTAGACCAGAAGCTAAAATGACAATCAAAAGATTCTGCAACTAAGTTTTTTTCAGATGCTTGATACTTGAATGTTAAAGTGTTTTTTATGGACCACTTGGATTAAATTTTAACGCTTTGCTCCTTTAATCATTTTGCTATAGTTGACCTGTTTGCATGCTTTTTATTATTTCAGTGAAACTTACGTTTCTTTACTTCCTGTTCAAATTATAAAAGGGGTCATGAACTAATGAACTAAAACTATGTTTAATAGGCTGATGGAACTAAGAACCCTGAACTTGTTTTCATTTGATTAACCTTTAAAAAGTCTGGAGCCTTTTCATTCTTTTTTTTTTAACTACTTTGCAATTTTCCCTATAAATTACCTTAAACTTTTTTTGTGGCAATACTTTATTTAAATTTTTTAAACATTCCCCAGCTTCTTTTTTCTTACTGTTCTTTTTCAATACATTACACACTAATTCTACAACAAACCTGCAATTGAACACAATTTCAAGCACTTTTTGTGCCAGAACTTTGAAAAACACAAGCTGTTTCACAGGTCTTGTACTTACAATGATTATCCTTTCTTTTCACCACTACATGGCACTGAATTGGGGTCTGTAAAATGGTCAAATGAAACTGAAAGACACATTATGTGTAATGTTCATTTAAAACCAAAAATATAAAAACTAATAACCTTTTTGAATTATATATATAAATTAAACATAAGATAGGTCGTGTCATTCAAAACAGCTCCTGTAATTGGCGTGCAGACTTCTAAGGGTTAATAAATTATTTTTGGAGACATCTCAATGTGTAAGAAATGATGGATCATGAAGAAAGGCCTCGTCTTTAACCAACTTCATCCCGACAAGCTCACTGTTTGAGAAGCTTGTTTTGAACAAAAAAGATGCCTCCTTGGTCAAACTGAAGTAATAATAATGCTCTTCTACTCTGCTTTCACGTGATTGAAACATACCGTGTAGTTTTCCTGATTCACAGTCAGACCACAGACAAATCGAATCCAGTTGAGCGATCTCCGTGAATATACAAAGATGTTGCGTAATCAAAGCAGTGAATTATTTCTGCTGAAGGTTCAGTAGACACACCCATTGAAACCCACCAATTCTGAAAAGCCCATAATCTGGTCACTTTTTTTTTAAACTATACTTTGTATTTGAGATTAACTGAGGTTAGTAGCCCCTAATGAATATAAAATGGAGTCTTAGACCCCTAATTCTTTTAATAACTGACTTGCTTTTTTACTCAGCCAATAACCCTTTTCCAAGATTATTACTTTTCTTTAGCTTTTTGAAAAAGGCTCATGAAGTTAATCACACTGTATTCTCACTCAAAAATGTCAGTATTTGGTGTATTAAAATTGAAAATGAAGAACGTGTGTCATTTTAAGGGTGGAAATGCACAGAAAGCTACAGAATGTGTTAGGATTGTTCTCGGTTGTAATGTAACGAGCTGGAAAGAGAGGCAGGAAAGCAACAGGAAGTCATAAATGATCTTGAGGGAGTTTAAAGAAAGTGTTTTATACTGCACACAAACTTTGTCATTTTAGTTTTATCCTTTACTGAAAAGCACTAAATTTCATAGACCTTCTCAGTATTAAAACCAGGTCATATTCACGTTAATGTTGTACAGCATACCGATATCCGGTTTTGGTTTTCAGTTTTGATTAGTTTCATGTTTCAGATTCCTCCTGGCCTGGAAAACACTCGAGTGCATTATTGTGCCTTACTATCCTGTGAAATGCTTTAGGCAAGGTGTTGCTAACTGTAAACAGCTTACTATTGATTTCAGTTTAGTTTATTTTATCTTAGAGATGGGCTGAGTTTCATATTTCCAACAGCTGAAATTGTTTAGTAAGTGTAATATGTTTGTACATTACTGTATATATAGATCACATCGATACTGTTTTATACACTGTGATACATTCAACAGCGCTGTTCCTTGTTCCTGGCATGGCATATTTTCTATGATGTATGTTGCCAAATCACCACATAACGCTGCATATTGTATATGTTCTGCATCCAAATTATTAATTGAGCTGCATTAAAGGATTTATGAAAAATATGTCAATGACTCTTTTTTTATACGCACTTATTCCAAATTATCACTTAATAGTTACAAAGTTCATTTATTCATTGAAAATATTTAACTCAACATAAAAAAGTAGTTAAACACTCGGTGTACATAGACCAACACAGCTGTTTGTTCAAACTATAGCATTGATAAATGCACAGATAAACTTAAAAACATTCTCTGATAGTTCTCTGGAGAGAGCAGAGACTTCTTGGTGCTCATTTGGCAAAAGAAGGGAAATAAAAAGTGTTTATTCTTGACTAAGAAGAGTGTAATATTAATTAAAGGTGCAAGCAGCAATCAAAGGACTCTTGCAGCTCAAGTGCTTTAACGCTCAGTGCCCATTCGTTTATGTCCAGTCCTTATGTAGGAGATGTATTCTTGAGTGAGCTGTAAACATTTTAGGAATAAATTCTATAACAAAAATCACAAGCTAAAATGTCTTCTCAAGGTGGCGCTATTGAATAATAATGACTGTTATTCTGTATTCTACTGGACAATGTTCTGTCAACTGTCAAAATGGGTGAATTGCGGTGTTTACACATGGCATGTGATACACATGGCATGTTTGATAGAAATCAGAAATTGCGTGGCTCAGTTATAACTACTTCCTGTTTATAGTGAATATGATATTTTGTTTTCGACAGCCATCGTGTGTACATAGTTTAAAAAAGGGGGGAAAAAGACAAGACCATTAAGATAATATACCTTAAGATGAGGCTAATCGAGTTTGGAGATGGACAGATAAAATCTCTAGAAGACGTTTGTATAAGTACAACACTCAATTTTGAAAAATGTGTTCCATATAACTTATTTTTGAGTGATGAGGTATTCTGAGAAATTACAATTTTACTTTTTCGAGTAGTAAGCCCTAAAAATGGAAATTAACGGCTTCTAGGGTGCAATGTGTTTATGTGAACGAACCAAAAAAAGATTGGTGTTACCACCTTTTGCGTTCAGTTTCAAAGGTAGTTATTCTGCATAAATGGAAAACTTTGACAAGTCAGAACTTTTTATACTTGTGTTTAAGGAGCTGGCTCCAATTAAAGCAGGATGTCAAAAACTGAATCCATTTTTACTTGTGAAACATTAATGCTGTCGTTATTGCTCCATTAGATCTTATATGTGAATAGGTCACACACTTTTCTCAGTTTATGTCCCCTTTTAAGGCCCATGATATAGTCAGAAAACTACGGTCTGTCTCTCCATTTTGGTCACCAAAGAAATCACTATAATCATGATCATCTGAAATAATCTGGATATATGTGGTATAAATTTGGTATAAAAATACGACAGGGAAACTGAAAAAGTCAGCCATGCTGTGATAAGTCCACTCAATGTGTATTAAATATACACTGTGCATACGATTCAATTCCTTGATGTGCTTTTCACATTTCGTCACATTTAATAACTCTCTAAAATGTATTTTGTTGTGGGAGGCACAGAGGTTTTGAATAAAAACATGTACTTAAAATCACAGGTTTAGTCCAGGAATGACTTTGAAGGCATCTCAATCCCTGGCACACACTGGGCAGACATCCAGGATGCAGAAGTTGGCTCTGCAGGTGGGACAGGGCACCCTGCTGCTCAGCCAGGTCTCAGGCTGCTGCTGGTCTTGACGACTAGCAAACCACTTGCCCATACAGATAAGACACCACATGGGACGACAGTAACACTGCTGACATTCGCCCTCACCCCCCTGGCAGAGGCGCATTAGCTTCACGTTCGCTGTGACCTGCATGCATCCGATACATGGCTCTAGTTCCTACAAGGAATTAAATGACACAAATTGTAATTTGTTAATGAAAGAGGTAACATTTACCAGAACATGTTTTTTTTATTACTTTTAGAAGCATCTTTTGTCAAAATTGTTTCATTTATTTAAATCAGCTTTTATTGCCACTTGCTTCATCAAGAATCTGCTTCTAAAGGTGGTTCTAAGGATTATGCTTGGTGTCAGGGTGTGCTAGAAATCTACCTCTGTGCAGCTACCGTCTAACACCGATGTGAGAAAACCGTATTTTTTTTCCCATTTCTAGCGATGTGCTAACGTTAGTTCAGTAGAGCACTTGTCAATTTACTGTGGATTATTTACAAACAAAGCTTAATGATGGAGATGGAGCAAGTACTTTCACAAGTTCATTATAAGGACCAGCCTACTTTGGTCAATACAATGTACAGGGCAGCAGTCCTCGAACAGTTCCGTGTCTAACACCCGTAAAGTGAGCCGTAGTGGTGTTTTTGTTGGTCCTGATGACTGATTTGTTAAGTAAATGCTACATATTTTCACTCAATCACAATACTACATAGTTTTTTTTATAGGCTCACTGGAAGCCGTATCTTTTTGTTATCCCTTATACATCCCTTTTCCAAAATGATGATATATTTGCAAATATTATGATATATTCAGACATATTTGCTGAATCTTATTGAGCTTATCCGTGCATCTAACATTGCTATAGTTTGGTTGGTTACATATTATATGGACCTGCTGCTTTCTGAATTCTCAACCATTAATCCTTCTTGGAAAAGAATGCAGTTTGCTAATCCCTTTGCCAAAATGATTCACAGAGATTTCCTTCAAAGAATAGTAGTGGGCTTATCTGTGGATTGATCAATGCTATAGTTTGAATTTACTGCAGCAAAGGTCTGGAGTATGATACATATGTGCTATGAACTCCTATTTTAAAACTTGAAATCTCAAAAGATTTATTTCTCATGTTTCAGTAGAGAATGACTGGCAGCACTTGAAGCACAGGCCAATGCAAATTTTGGAAATTTGAGACTGAAGATACTTCCTTCTAGAATCAACCATGAAGAGAAACCCAGCAGCAAGTACATAAATAAAAAGGCAATTTTTCCCTGGTAAAATTGCCATATCCGTGTAAATTTTAAGAAAGAAAAAATGCTTAGGCTTTTTTTTAAGTGGTTGAGTCACTTGAGCATGTTTTTGACGTTAACTCAATAAAGCCTGTATAACAACTTGGAAAATCGGAATCTTTAAAGGACTGTGCACAATATCACATCAGCTTGCTTACTTTGTGGCCTTGTGACAAAAAAAAAAAAAACATATTTTCTAAAAATGACACGGGTGTCTAATTGTATGCACATTCCTAATTTTGTTACAATAATGATTCACTTCTCAAATAACACTGTGTTTGTCTCCGATTTTATATATTTAACTGAAATGTAGCATCCAGACCACCAATGGTTTATAAAAATCATGGAAATGTACTGGTTCTGCCCAAACTTCTGCATACCATCTGTAAATTTTATGTTGACAAAAAAAGTTGTGAAACACTAAAAATAAAAAAGTTAATATGATTGACTTTAATCTTAATATTCACATGGTTAGTCATAGTCTTTTTCCACAAGTCTTAATCCTCCTTCTGATAAGCCACTGGTCAAAGTTGAATTGTTCTTCCAAAGTGATCACATGATTAGAGATCAAAATTAATTAATAATAATAGATTATGACAGCGATCTAGTTGCAACCCTTTATACGTCGCAGCTCAATAGTGGGTTTTAAAGTCTGAACTGGAAATACAACACAACACATTCTGTCTTAAGATAAACGGTCCTCACCTGGCCACTGGGACAGTTGTACACTTCATTGGTCTTCACATACGACTTAAAGGTCTCCAAAAAGAGTTCGCTCATGGTCAAATGGATCACCACGTTGGCAGCATTTCTGATTGGTGCATGTAGTTTGTCTTGGAGCTCCGCATATTCTGTCGATTTCAGCCTGCAAAGAAAACAACGCTTGAACATCATAAGAACACATCAAAAATGCGCATCGAGTTACTTACCGGATATCAAAAGATTGAACTCTGGGATTGATGCTGGCGACCGTGATTGTAACGATCTGCACTGGGGCATTCAATTCAGGAGAGAGGCTATGATGCTTAGAGTCTGTGACTGTCAAATGACAATCCTGATGTAAGGCAACATGCAAAGAATACGTTGTGACCTTCATCACCCAAGTATCGGTGACAATGACTCTTGCACTTGGAGAACCGGAAGCAAATTTATCAATGCGGCGGAATTCTGTGTTAATGGATGACGCAACGGCGTGCCAGCTTGATAGTGGTAGTGCATGCACGCTGAGCGCCTTGCATATCGGATGATGCTTCCATCCATGTCTTGACCAATAGAAAGCAAGAGCACAGCTGAAAAGCTGGATGGCCAGTGAAAGTCCCAAGTACATCTGCCATCCATGACTCGCTTCAAAAACAAACATCAGATTCTGTTCTGGAGCAGCAAAACACATCCCGATATAGTATCCTGAAACAAAGAGACATGATGTCATGTAGTGACCTAAAAACCCAACATGAACCACAAGAAACACTCAAAAGCCCTTCTTGGACTGGATTAGTAATACCAAGAAATCTTGGGTGATATAAATAAGCTTCATACCCTAGAGTTTCATTCACGTGGGATTAGTCTACCCAGTCATTTAACCTGGAATTACTGACATCTTTTCATTGCCAAATCCACTGCACATTTTCCACATGAAATAGAACAAATCAATCTTATTAAGATCTATCAGTATATTTCTCCAGCTGCTATTGGGATTATTCATAGGGTATATTAAGTGAAAAATCCTATTTACTTACATCTTGTCATTTCATTTTTTGTCAATCCTAAGATCTTAGACTTAGACATAAAGCAAGCAGTCTGCATTTCATTTTTGTGATCACAAGACATAAGTATCCATCCCAAGTTGGAAATTAATATATTGTCAAAAGTAAAATTTATTGTCTTTATTTATTGACATTCAGTTTATTATGCAGACATCCTTTCCACATCGCATAAATATTTTCTTCCTCTGTTATTATCACCATTTTCAGTACAAATATTTGCCTGTGATAACGCTGATCTTTACTTTTAACTCATATATGTTGATGTATGTTTATGACAGTAACAACCTTTTATGAAATCATTTTTAAAATATACTTTTATAACATAGAGTACATAGTTTTTGTCAAGGAGTAATTTAAACAAAAAATATTAATGAAAAGTATACTATTTTTAAGCACGGTTATTTAAGTTTTATGAACAGGTGTCGTACCAAGCGGCAGGAAGCAGTGGAAGAGCAGAGTGAGAGTGGTTCTCCTGATGTGGTGCTGAATGAAGCTGATGTCTTCGCTGCCCAGCCACTCCGAGAACATGTGCTGCACCGTGAAACCAGCCGAGCGAAATTCGTTTGGGGTGAAAACAAAACATAGAGCAAATACTAAGTAAGCAAGCGTAAATGTGGCGTCTGGTCTCTCCATGTTTACATCAACAGACCTGTGAAGCCAGTAGCAACTACACACAAATAGTCCCAATTCGTGAAAACTACCAATTCGTGAAAGCGTTACCCCGTTGTTTACAAATACGACTACATAAAACTACCAAATTTTTTTTTACAATTTACCAAACACTAAAACTGTTTTAGACAATTACAGTATACGATAAAATAAAATAAAAGCTAGCGAACGTGGCATACTGGTTTCAAAATAAAAGTCCGTCTCTCCTTACGAACGATTCACTAAAATGTAATAAAAAGATATTTCAACTGTAATTACTAAAATTGTGAATTAAACTAAAGTACTAATAGCATACCATGATTTGAGCATACAATATATTCCGACTAATCGTAAAACGGTTAGAATTTAGTTTACACTAAATTTTCAGGAAGAAGGTTTAGGATTAAGATTATTTTGATCATAGGAATGCTATTGTGGCTCATTTGAAAGTCTAATAGACACATGGAATCTGGCAAAAATCGTTGCTGGTCTTTATCATACCAGAACAAATGTCTTACAAAAATCGTATTAGATAAACACACAATTATTGTTCACTTGCATACGTTTGTGTTTACGGTAAGATTAAATACATTATCATAATTTGTTTCAATTTTTACATTTAGGATTTTCTTCGTCATGTGAGCGCCATAATCCGACTGCAGTCAGGGGGGTGGGTCCAGGATCAATGGACTGACAGCCTCTTCGACCAATTATAGTGAGTCACATTGAAGAGTGGTATTAAATGTGGGTTTATGATTGGATGTATTTTTTTCCAAGTCCCGCCTATAAACGTCCATTCTGAACATTTGCTAGAATTTATTCCAATCCGAATCAAACATTACCGTACAAGAATTGCGAATTTGGTATTGTTTAAAACGCTTACGCTAAATGATTATATTGTTTGGTATAAGTGAATAATAATAATTAATTAACATTTAAATAGAGATGTCAAGCTATCGAAGTAACGTTAGCAGACATAACTGGACCGAGGAGGAAACACATTTCTTTTTACAAACTTTAAAGGCGATGAACATTGGTCACTACACTGATGGCCGAAAGAATCGGAATAGCCTCATCTTCAGAAAGGTTTGCGCCAAACACCGGGAGGCAGGTTTTGCGCGTTCATGTGATCAAGTCAAACACCGCTGGAAAGCACTCAAGTCCATTTACTATAAGGCCAAAAAACAAAACCCGTGCAATTCCAATGGCGGATTCAGATTTTTTGACGCAATGGAAGAAATATTTGCACAAAGACACATGGCTCTGACCAACCATGTCGAAGTTGATGTCGACTTAAAAGAAAGCTCTCCCTTATCCGAAAGCAAGTGTTTCATTTTTGAGGATGCTGATTCTAATGGTGAGTATGACAGCAACTTCTATGAAAAATGTTTAACCCATAACTTATGTTTAATAGATTCTTCAGAGTCCAATACTCCAAGCCTTTATTTTATTTTTATTATAGCTTGAAAATAAACAAAACCATTTTTCAGCATCTTGTACTTCACAGTATTGCGCAAGATAATATTAATATTTTAAATATTCTTTGGAGGTGGACCATCTTGTTTGCTCAAATGAACTGCTCCAACCGGGCAATTGCACTAGTTTGTTTTAATAGAACAAACATGAGAAATGTCGACACACTCTAAAGCTGTGCCTCAAACCAGGTTCTGCATCCATCGGAGGATGCACCTACTCAGTTGCTGGAGGATTCCTCTGAAGCTGACTTATTTCTTATCTGAATCCTTTGTGTTGCAGATGATATTGTTGATGATGTGGAAGATGGAATTCAAGAAATCCCATCAGTGAAGAAAGAGAATGATCCAATTGGCCTCACTCAGGCCTCAAATGAGAGTTTTTCATCTTCTGAAAGCTCCAAACCTCCCCAGCCCGTCACCTCAACAGAGAGCATCAAACTAACACCATCATCCACTGCCCCAGAGCCTCTGATGCAAGGTTATCTTCCTGGTTTCCTGTTAGTAATAAGAAAAAAAGAATGTTTTAAAAGTTCAACACATTTGTCACTCGTTTAACACAGTGAAACACATAAATGTATAGATCCAATACACACATGGAAATATTTCCACTTGTAATCTCATGCATTATAGCTTACAGATCATGAAAATGAGAAATCTGTATCTAGGACATTTTGAATATTACATAATCAATAGTAAAAAATAATTTTTTTTCTAGAAATGTCAAGCTTCACATTGCAATGTTCCGGTGTAATGGAAGACCAGGGTGCGTTGACAGTGTTTTTGAAATTATCTGCTTGAAACTGGAGTCTCTCATCGTCTAGTTTACAATACTCCAGAGGGGTACCTCTATAAAGTTTTGGTCCGTACAGTTTGCAGACCGATCAAGCACAGTAACATTATGAACATAAAGTCAAGCGTAAACTTTACAGAAGAGCACAAATAATGCTCTCAAATGTCCTTGTAGGTGCCTACATAGAATCTCGATTTCAGAAAACACTGAACCGACCCCAGCAGCCTAAATCACTTTGTTTTTTAACTTCATTCAGTCCCTGGGAAATTGATTTCCCAATGAAATCAAATCAAACATTGCTTTTATAAGTCCACTGTTTCATTTCTATGAGCCAAAACCAATGTCAATAATGCGCGAAAAGAAGCTAAACAGCATATGTACATGTAAAGGGGTTTTGCTTTCTGAAATGTCTTTTCCTTTTAAATTAATAGCATTTGTGGCATTCGTATTTGTAGGAAAAGTTCAATGTAAAGTATGCGTACAGTTAAAAACTTGCATATTTTATGAATAATTGAGCGGTAGCTTAAGAGTCGTGCTAACCCAACTCACAAAACATTTATTTTTAATACATATTTTGGTTTGATGGCGTTAAAACCAGTCAACCTTTGGTCATGTTTTTGGAGCTAATAAAGTTGCAGCTTACTTCTACAGTTTCTGAGCTCAGAGAGCTGCATGATAATACAGGATGATATGACGAATACGTTGAAACTTTAAACAGTCAGTGAGTGCCACCCAACCTTTTGATCAGCTTTATGGTTTACATCAAAACAAAATATTTAAATTAATTTCAGATTTTCGATTTCATAGGTATGTTCCATCATAAAAGACCCTGCTGTGCTGCATTGCACAGCCAGTATCAAGACTTCCTAGAAAGAATGCAGCATGCGCAGAATACCTGGCTGGAGCGCCAGCTGGAACAGAACCACGCCAGAGAGGAACGTCTCATCGCTCGAGTGCTCACTGAACATACCCGTTCCATGGAGACCATAGTCAACCAGCTCTTCGCAGGGTTAAGAAGCCTCCTGCCAACCCAGACCATTCCAAACCCTCTACCTGTCCCAACAGTGCCAGATATCTTCAGTTCACTACCTCTGGCTGAACACTGGCAGTCGGTCAGTCAGCCAGGATCAGCTCTGCGTGCTCATCCTGAACAACATTCTACTGGACACATATGAACTTGCGGTAAAACCTACAGTAAAATATTGATTCTCAAGGTTTTGCAGGGTGTTGTAGGTTATACATACCATTCATCTCCAAATGTTAAAGTTAATTGATATTGTTACATTTGTTGACATCAATCATTTCAAAGTCGTTTGGTGAAGAGTGGTTAATTTGCTGGTAGCCTTCAGAATATTAATTGATTTCTAACATGTTTTTACCAGATTGATTTGATCTATCCACTGTCTAAAATTGTGAAGGGGTGAAGGAAAACAAACACACAAAGTATTTGTGAAAGAACAGGCCTCTTAGGAAGTCAGTGAATACCGATGTACAGTGATAGGATGTGTTAAATATTGTGTTGAACTGTTTGTGTTGCAATTACAAAGTGGAAGCAATCTGGAACAGCACACAAAGTGCCAGTCCACGTACAATTAATGAATCACTGGAAACCTTTAAAGTTTAGCAGCCTTAGGATTAGCTCGAAAATGGTGTGTTGAGAACTTATTTTATGGTCAGGCAGCTGCATCCAAGCCATTACTCACCAAGTGAAATGGAAAGTGTCAGATACAGTTGGGATATGATACAGATATAATAACTGGTCTATGATACTTGGTGGAGGGGGACTATGCTCTGTGGTTCTTTTAGGAGCTGGCCTTGGACTTCTAGTTCCAGTTAAAGAAATATGAATGCTCTCGAGTTTGTGAGAACTTTTTGCGTTCCAAAACGACTACACATCAGCACGCAAAGAAGTTTTATTAATAAACTTAAGAACCCGTTTGAGTTGAAAGAACTTACACAGTTAGATTGAAGACTGAGAGCCAAGTCTCATTGAACTTCACTGTCTGGTATGCTCCTGGAATAGTGGTGAAAATTTCTCATGAACTCGTCTAAACCTCATAGAAACCCTTCCCAGAAGAGTTGAAGCTGTTTTTGTTGCAATATGAGTGGACCATTATATTAATTGCAATAAATGGCTTCATATATAAGTTAAAGGCACTGTTTTCACAATTTAATTAAGTTCAAGTGGTAGCTATAACTTATTTTCTCAGTGTACATTGGATGGAGCTCAATAGTTGCCCTTTAGAGTGCATAAACTTGTTGATTCGTCATCTTGTGAGTAATGGCACTTTTCAACTGCGCGGCACAGTTCAGCTTGGCCTGCTTGCTTTTCCATAGGCTTTAGTGTCGCATCAGAGAGGGTGTGTTGTAATAACCATCGTCAGAGTATTTTCGCGCAACCCCTTCCATGATGTAATAAAGAGTGCGACATGAAATATCCGGGAAAACAACAATAGATCCTGAACGTGTCAAAGGACTGATGTGTTTGCTTCTTGGATTATAGGTATTTTACACAGCCTTCCATGACGAGTTATTTGGTTTGACTAAGTCACGGTTAAGTGATGCAAGCAATGGCGTCTCTTTGTGACCAATCAGTGATCATGTGCATCATGCTTGCTCGGCCAATCAAGAGAAAGTTCAGAGTGATGGTGTCAGTTCTAGAACCTCTTCAAAGTGAGTTCCAGATAGGGTGATTGCTCCACGGCCACAAAGCAGTGGAAAAGCGTCATAAGTGCGCCCTTAGGATAATTGAAAATCTGTCAGCAGAATATATCTGTCTTTTGTCCAAATTGGGCAACTGAAGGTGTTCTGAAAGCACAAAGGACTTTGAAATGCTGATTCTTTGGTACAGAAAGAATTGTTGTGGTATATACACATTAATGTTGGCTCACGTATCAAGCATTCGAATGGTAAATGTAGTGTATAGTTTATCAAGATTTGGTTCATGTTTCTTTCGTTCATTTTCCAACCCGCTTATTCCCTTTCGGGGTCATGGGGGAACTGGTGCCTATCTCCAGTGCACATTGAGCGAGAGACAGGAGTACACCCTGGACAGGTCGCCAGTCCATCGCAGGGCAACATTCACTTCTGAGTGCAATTTAGATTCTTCAATTAACCACATGTTTTTGGGATTGTGGGGGAAACCGGAGTACCCGGAGGAAACCAACACAAGCACTCCTTCCAGGAAGGTCACCGATGAGCCTCGAACGGACAACTATCTAACTGGAAGGCCAATGTGCTACCCACCATGCCACCTGGTTCACGTTTCAGTGCTGAGCAAATAAGCTTTTTGTGCTTCTGGTAAAATTGAGATTAATATAATCTGGTCAAGTTCTGGAGACCTACTTTTCCTTCTGACACTTTTCCCACAAACAATGGTATTGTTGTTCCACAAACTTTCAAAGAAATCAAAACAAAAATATATAAATACTTGGTAAACCTAAGGGGTTTATAGAAAGCCAAGTCCAAATCCAATGTACAGAGTGGAGTGTAACTATAACATTTCTTTTGGTATGTTTCACAAAAGTATGTTTTATTTGCACTACACTAAAATATCATACCCTTAACTCGGTTTTAAAGTTTATTTAAATACACAAAATCTAAACTTTTTGAACTGCACACTCAAAATTCCCATCCCTTCTCAGTTGAAACCCTGAATGACCTCAAATGAGGAAATCCAGCTGTTTATTTCCTTACCACTAGGTGTCGGTAAAGATCTGCTGGAAATGATAAAAAGTTTATTATCGCTTCATTATCACAGAGAATCTTAATCTTAACGCGTAAATTATTAAAAAAAAAATAAGAATTCCCCCTTTTGTGTTCGACTGTTTATGTCTTAAAAACCAGATCTGTTAATATGAGAACACAGAGCAGTGTTAATTTACTATTTTTGTTTCCCTGGGAATCGAATGTTTCAAATTCAGCGCAATTAAAAAAAAACCTGAACAAATTAAACCCCCAAAATTTTTTGTACTTTTATAGTCTCTGCTGCATTTTTCTTGTATTTTGCATTTTGTACCTTTATAGTTTTCTTGCTGTTATTGAGTGCTTTTATTAATTTTGATTTTACTGTGGAGCATTTCGTCAGATCCCCTGCGTTAAAGTGATGTACAAATAAATCTGACTTGGCTTGACTACATAGATGCAAAAAGTAAATTTAAAACACATTAGCTAAAATCACTGTTATTAGCATGTGGCATGTGTTATTAGCACATCTGATTCAGACCCCTGTCTTTAAACCCCCCCCCCCCCCCCCCACCACCACCACCACCACCACCACCTCTTTAATTGTGTCATTTAATACAAAGCATGAAATCCTCCAAAATATATTTATTTTAAATTCTTTATTCTCCAGACTGAGAAATTCAGTTCTGTATTTTTTTTCTAATTTTGATTTCCACATCCTACAGCACAAACATGAAAAGCATGGCCCGTTCCCAACATTTCAGAAGTGCAAAAGGAGCTCAGTCATGGTTTTCAATGAAATAAACAGACTGGAGCCTTTTCAGTCATTTAGCGGGTGAGGATACGATGAATGAGCTCACCGGAGAGCACAAGAGCCTTGACAGCTGGAAATATTTACTCGGGAGTTCTCGTGGAGCACTGGCGTCAGGCAGGGCACACTCAGTGCCAGAGGAATGCAATATCACAGGGAACAGCAGGTCGCTGGATGACTGGCACACTGCCCAGGAACAAACGGGCGCCCTTATGTTTAGAAGGGAAAAAAGGAGGAAGATGTTAAAAGCATGTGGGTTCTGTAAGAAGACTGCTCCCACCGTCTTCTGTATTCTTATTACTATCAGTATTAATTTAACTTCTAACCCATGCATTTGCTCTATTTTGGATTTCAGGGTCTGTTGGTGACTAATGTACATCTTAAGTGAAACGCACAACGATCAATCCCAGAGACTCATTCATTAATATCTACAGTTTCCATATGTACGCTTACATTTTTGGACTATTGGAAGACCTCCTAGTGTCCAGGGGAACCTCATGATAATTTGGGATTATCCAAATTAGAAATGCATACAGCCTGGGTCATACAATGCCAAAAGTCAAGCTCTCCCCATTATTATTGTCTCACTATTGTCCATATGGGCTGAGTCGTGAGAGCAGCAGTCTCTGCCTTGATTGCCCCCCTTCATTCTGCTCCCACAGAGGAATGCCAAGGTGTTCTCATTCCACACAAAAGAGATGGTCCAGGGTCTTCCTCTGAGACCTCCAGGAACAACTCCTGAGGGAGATCCCTGAGCCACTTGTGCTGGCTCCTCTATATGGAGAGCTCTCTGCTCATGTCAGGACAGAGCTCCTTGATCTCTCTTAATAATCAGCTAACCACAATATATCAATGTTTCTTTTTTTTTTACAGGTAATATCTACAATGATACTCTAAAGAGTTTAGTTTGAAAAATGTATAAATCTTTGATTATTTATTATTTTGTTCATATTGCCATTCGTCTTCTCCATCTCTTTCTCGACCGTTTTGAGCTACAGCCACCAAACTTTGCCAAGACATCCACGCTTGTCTGACTTGAGTTGCTATATCTTTTCAGACTGGCGAGAGTAAATTTTCTATTGTCTTAACATGGGGTCAAATGTAAACCTGTAACTCAAACTGAGAACCTCATAGAACTTTCAAACTCACAACACTTGTGGAGGTTGTCCGTTTGTGCAATGAAATACCAAGCACTGTGCAAAAACTATTAGAAACCTAGGTTCTAGAAGGGGTTACATATTTATTGTTTAAAAATGGGAAAAGGCAACAAAAACAAAGAAAAAAACATCACTGACAATTACCTAGCAACCAAACGGCTTATCTTAGCAACCACACGTTCTGAACTCTAACTCAGCTTTGGTAAGTGATGGAAACATGGGGGTTGGTTTATATAACTTGATAACTGATCCATAGCAACCAGGCTGTTTACCATAGCAACCAACTTGGCAAATCTCTATCTCAGTTTAGGACAATCATAGACATTGGGGTTGGTTTATTGCACTCATAGTGACAGGATGGACATTATATTATATCACTCACCCAGACTTATACCAGACACGCATTTGGCATATCTCTCTCTTAGCTTATGAAAGTGATTGAAAAATGGGGGAGTGGTTTATGTTACTCACGTTTACAAACCAACATCAAAGTTTGTTTGCAAGTTTTTTACTAATATGCTACTGGTCTAACCTGATTCAATGATTTATGCTATCAATGGCTATCAAAAATAGTCCCTTACAGTCACAAAAATGAGTACATTTTAGTTCACTTCCATCAGTTTTTATAGTTCAAGTAAATAATTAAAAACTAAATTTCTTTGTCGCCTCTTTTAAGCAACTGATTAAATGGCTAAAAAAAATGTCTATTATCGAACCTTGTGATTATTTTGGGCTAAATAGCAAAATACATTTTAGTGGTGGCATCTTAAATATGGCTACCTGAAATTATTTGTGTTCAATAACATAAAAAAAACTAAGCAGAGATTGCTTTCAGATCCCTTAAGGGTTTATTTTGGGCGGTCTCTCGGCTCTGACTTATCTCACCAACAGGGGCTTCTGTGTTAACTGGGGCTAAATAAACACAGATGAACTGTCGAGCACATTCACAAAAATGTCCTGGCAATGTCTGCCTGACTTCACAAGCCTCTTGGAAACCACAGGAGAAGCACGTCACCTCAGAAACACATTGACATGAAGTTTTAAACAAGAGAAGCAGACATGAGCAGAGAGGACCTTCTAGCAGCTGACAGGGCGCGCGTTTGACACTTGGAGCGCGCTTTAGCCAACAACTAATCAACTTTATTTACTTTTTACTAGACGTTCAGACAGACTGGACATCCGAGATGAAGAACCCGCATCTGAGCGGCCCCTGCAAGATCTTAAACACGTTATCAGGAGACAAGAAATTCAAGAGGAAATCACGAGAGCCAATTAAGCGCGTCAGTGAGGATCACTACCCGTACTTTCAACTGTACAAAACCTCGCATCTTCTGACAGAAACCCTGCGAGACGGATGTCCAAACACCACGCACAGCTCGGAAATCATCGCGTCAAGAGATGACAGCGTCGGGAACCTTTTAAACACGGCGTTAGACATGAGAATTAACACCGGAGAAGCACCCGAAGCAAAACTCAGGTCCATTCCTGAAAAGACTGTCGTTTGCAAAAATGCGAAACCAAGCCCGCAAGTGTCGGTTCTGAGCGGTCCACATGTTTTTCCTTTGGAGCGAGGACTTGTGTTGTCTCAGCGCGCAGCCTCCCAGGCGCCGGCGAGGGAGAGCGCGCAATCTCCTCGGAAGCGCGCGGGAGAGCAGCCTGGCGTCGTCACGGAGATCAAAGCCATTCAACAGACACGGAGACTGCTCGCGAACGCGCGAGAGAGGACGCGCGTGCACACCATCAGTGCGGCCTTTGAGGCGCTCAGAAAGCAGGTAAATCCCCAGAAGAGACATTGCCTGCAGTGTTAGATGAAGTGCATCTGCACAGTGTTCTAACTGGATTTTACTGACACCACATGACCATGAGAACTATACGAGGAGTCTGAGAGCATGTTTAAACGTTCACAGTGGATAAATACTCTGTAAAAGAATAATACATCACTGTACACCCAAAAAAGGTTCTATATAGAACCAAATCTGCTTCTTTGGCTCTTTGGAACCATCAAATACTTATCTTCAAAGGTGCTGTTTAGAACCAACCATCAAACCAAATGCAATAAATAAACTTTGGCGTGATCTACACAACCAGCACCTCTATATAACACATTTAAAATAACTATAAGTACTAAAAGGTCCATAAGTTTCTTTTCACTAACAAAATGCTATGAAACTAAAGAACCAGCAAAGGACCAAAAAGAACTCACAGGGTTCTTTAAAGTGAAAAAGCTGTATAGCACTATCAAACTGGCAAAAAAAACAGCAAAGAAGCGGTGAAGAACCAAAAAGAGCTCAAGGGGTTCTTTAGAGTAAAAATGTGCTACTGGCAAAAAACTGTATAGAACCTTTTTGTAAAGGTTGGTGATTTTTTAAAAGTTTTAGTAACTTTACCAAATTTGACCAAAAATAAAACCGCAAACCGACACGCAAATCTTTAATCGTAAGAAGATGTAAAGCAAAATTTTCTAATGTTAAAATGATGCATATGGATGGATGCTCTTTATCAAGAAAATGAAAAAAAAAAATCTTTTAAAATATATTATGTTCTTTTTATTGTTAGTTCAGTTAAAGAAATGTCAAGGTATATAATAAAACGTATAAGTGTATCTAATGGTGTATACAAGGTGCAGGATGAAAGATTTTCATAAAGTTTAAATAGTTTTAATAGTTAAAATATTCAGTTATTGCAAATCGTATTCTTAATGGGAATTGTTGCAAACGTTTGTATTTTGCATTTACTGACACATGGTTATGTTTTTATTGTCGTCATACTGCGTAGCCACAAGATCACGTGATAGTTATATCTTAGAGTTTTTTATTGTTCTGCACAAATCCAGATCATAAAAGCCCTTAAATAATTGACATAAAGAAACCGTCAAGTGTTAAAATGAACTTGAAGTAAACTTTATACAGTAGCTTACCAGAAAGTTACAATTTATTGAAGTTAATGTAACATTTTACTGAAAGTGCCGCTATAGTACACTTACAAAGCCCAGATTGTCGTTTTAGTTTTCCCCAACAAATAAATGCTTGGAACATCACAAGTACCTTCAATGCCTTTATGGTATGCATTTATATTTACATTTGATTTGTCCAGCAGCTCATTATTCAAAACTCCTCTCTGGCATGAGAAAAACTACAGAGGTTGGTGGTAGTGTGGTCTGTTTTGATGTGATTGGAGATGGAATATTGATAGGGGATGGAAGATGGAATATATAGTAGTGGTTTTACCATTAATGACATGTCATCATGGCGTCAAAGTCTCTTGTCAGAGAAAATGAAACCTTTCCATTCAGTACAGTACCTCCTAAAATGCTGCTACCAGAATAATATTAAATATCCTACAGTGAATTTGAATACCTTTTACAATAAGTAAGCAATACTCTATACAAAAGTATTGTATTACGTTCTACATCAAGATATTTGAAACTTTCCCCCGGTGAATTCAGCAGGTTACCGTAATATCACCCGCTAAAGGTAAAGAAATGCTTCACCGTATGTGCAAATGAAATAAAAGTACAAATTGATTCTGCAGATTCCTGAAAATGACATTAAGGACTTGATTTGTATTTTTCCCGTGCTGACCTATACTTTGATCTGGATGTACAGGTACCTTGCTACTCTTATGGGCAGAAGCTTTCCAAGCTGGCTATATTAAAAATAGCTTGCAACTACATACTGTCCCTCGCTCAGCTTGCAGACCTGGACTACACTCCCGACCAACGCAACATGAGCTTCAGGGATTGTGTGGAGCAGTGCACAAGGACTCTGCAGGCAGAGGGACGCTCCAAGAAGAGGAAGGTAATGAAAATAAGTAGTGAAGGTTTCCAGTGCCTCATAAAAAAACTACATGTCCTATGTATATAGAGTTTCTGATTAGTTTCATATAAAATAATATTAATAAAGAAAACCTCAAGTAATACACAACTGAGAAATGTTAAAAAATAAGCTTAAGTAAGCATTAAAGTCGGCTCTGAATTTCTGAAAATAAAAATGAATTTCTTATAAAATGGAGAAACTAAATCTCAGTCGATAATTACTCACACTTATCTATAAACCCTGCGGATCCAATTAACACAATTTAACTTTTTATATTAAAACCCACTCCATGGATGCCACACTGTTAGTGAAATAATCCAAAAGAAATTTAAGCTGCTTTTGTTTGGAGAGAATTACATTCTCCAGCTTTTTCTATTTTTGTTGAAAACAAATTAACAATTTTTAGTTTGAATCACATTAGATTTCTAAGTTTAGATACAATTGACCAAAGCTGTGGCTATAACTGACTTTTGTTTGTATAAAGGAAACCATAAAAATATAACAAGGTTGTGAACTGCGAAACTAAAAAGTGTTTGAAATCAGTAAACTTCATTTGTTTTGGTTTATTTACAACAACATTTATTGGAGTGCCCAATAAAACTAATACATACTAGATAATACCATTTCAAATAGGGGTTAATGTACTGTATTGTCATGGATGGATAGATTTCAGAGAACGTGTTTAGTTAATTTAAAGAAAAATTGAACCACAAACTCCTCTGAAAGAAAGAGAGATTGCTGGTTAACTGGCTGGCGGCTTCACAAATCATAAAGAACAGAGTTTAGTTGAGTCATTACAGAACACAGAAGATCTCCATTCTTTCTCCAGCAGAACTGTAGAAGTCAAACCATATAAATAACCTCCAGGCATGGCAGTTAGTGTTAATCAACTACAATTATTTCCCATTTTCAATGTTAACATGCTTGACATGATACTGGAAGCTCGCAGTTTTGTGCCAACCCAGTGGAGAAGGGCTTACCCAATTGTAAATTATTGTTGTCATTTGGCTCTTTGAAAGAGTGGCGACCTGTCCAAGGTTTACCCCCACCTCTCGCCCAATGTGTGCTGGAGATACCGGTAGACTCCCATGACCCCAAAAGGGGAATAAACGGGTTGGAAAATGAATGAATGTTGTCATTTGAAATTTACTTCATTTGAATAAACAAACCCATTGTGTGCGGACTATTTGGTGAAAAAATTAATTGTAAACAATTGCCATTATTGATTATTTTTGTTAAGATTGATCGATTGTTTCAGCTCTACTCACAAGTTAAAGTCAGGTTGAAGCAGTTTAGTCACTTGGCCTGATTTAACAACGTTCTTGACACCTTCTTAAAATCTTTGTCTCGTTTTCCAAACCCCCCCATTCCTCTCTCCCAATTCACTTCCTTTCAAGGTGGTCAATAATAAAAAATCTTTAAAATTGTAAATTTTGCAAGCAGGTGATGTTGAAAACGCTGATATTTTAATTTAAAATACACTCTATTTGACGTCTATCTGTTTGACATCTGGAATATCCAAAGGGTGGGAGGTTAATTTTCAAATTGTGAATAATTATAGAGTCTTTGCGTTCTGTACACTTCTCAACATAGTTCTACCATCCATTAGGTTCTGTGTATTATACAAGGTATTGTAGAATTAAAAGGTAGAACATGTATCATGTGTTTACATGCTAATTAGAAAGAATTCCCTTCTTTGTCTAATAATGACCCCATTAAAAGAAAGGATCCTCATCTTTTGTCAGAGGCAGGACTGTATGTTCCACCAGCTTTTCCTCTTTTCTGCTGAGAAAGCATCCCTGGGTGAATAAATGGACTGATTGATGTGTTTTTGCAGAGTTTTATGACACAGGCATCTATGTAGTCCCAATTTCCTGTATCGCTATCCTATATCAACATGTGTGTTCCTCTGGTCGGGGATTTTAAACAACCACACGTTTCTAAGATCCTTCTATAGGAAAGTATAAAACATTTACTGCGCTGTTCAAGATGCCTGTGACGAATCTAACGAGCGCTTGTGCAAGTGGTTTATTTAGGCATGAACTCGACAAATTAGTTGCAAAGCAAGGAACCCTGCGTCCTAGAGAGAGCTAATAACGTTCCTTCAGTGAAGCACATTGAAAAGGAAACAGGCTGAGTGCACCCCTCTCTCCCTCCCCCCTGTCAGCGCCAGACACCAGATGTTCACAGTACTAGTTGGGAAGTCCTGCTGGCGCCACTCAGGGCAGAGGGCAGAGGGAAGGCACGCGAGCTGGAAGCCAGAGAACTCACTCGCTACAGGAACTGGCACATTCCCCAGCTCGCTCTTGGCTGACTCCCCAGTTCTCCCTTGGCCATCTGTTCCAAAAAAACACTTTGAAATAAAAAAAAAACACAGCGATCATCACTCTCTTAGGATACGGCTCCAAAGAGCAGCTGTTACAGAGGCGATGGGGGGAAACAGGAGGAGGAGGAGGAGGGGCCCTGGCCAAGAAAGAAATCCCTTTGTCAAGTAGAGCCAGTGAGTCTGAGGGGAAAAATGTTTTGGCAAGACAGGCCGATGAAAGGCAAAGAGCGAACATGGAAATGTGAAGGAATGTTGCGATTCTCATTTCATTTTTGATTTTGTTGTTATAAGCAAAAATAATGTTTTGTTTCAAACACTAATTAATTTCATATTTTGTGTTAGAAAACAAAGTTATTAATGAATCTAAGGGTGTATTGAGACTTGGGGTGAATTTAATTAGTTTTTTATTGACATTAAAAAGGAAATGCTACATTTGCTTATGAAAATGCACAGTATTATTCAACTGGGACCCTTGAAAATACTGATTTAGAACTTTACACTACACAGACCGTTACTGCACAGCTGAACGCAGAATTTGAGACATTTGTGAACAATGAAAAAGTGACTCCTAAACGATGAGTCATTTGGGGAGTGAATCATTCATTAGCGCAGGCTCTATTCCCATGCCCCCGCTCCTTATGCTGCTCATATGCTCTTGAAACTCAAATCTATTTCCAGCTCTAATATATAGGTATGGCTCATGGATAGTTCTTTTTTTACATGATCCAGATTCAAATACCTGATTCAGCAAAGTGATCTGAATGTGTGACCTGTAATATTAACAAACGCACACAGAGACACAAAAACATTGCACATGGAAGAGAGCGACAAACGTATTATAAATGTGTGTGTGTGTGTCAATATATATTACTAGCTGCTTTGCTATGGCAACACAATAATTGATAATTTTTATTGTAAAGTTGTGTTTTTTTGCCTCCCACCACACCATTATAAAGAGAGAATATGTCCACATCCAATAATCGGTTATTATCAGAGGTGTGGACTCAAGTCATTAATTTGGTGACTTGAGACTCGACTTCACAATAAGGCAAAAGACTTGCAACTCAACTTGGAAAAGAATCACAACGACTCGCCACTTTACTCAGTTTGTGTTGAGAGAGCGAGAGAGAGAGAGAGAGAGAGAGAGAGAGAGAGAGAGAGAGAGAGAGAGAGAGAGAGAGAGAGAGAGAGAGATGCACAGTCAGCAAATGAAGCTTCTTTAAGATCTAAATTCATCGATTGGTTTATGGCAGAATTGCTGACACGTGATTGGCTGTCACTGTATTTGAATGAGATGCACATCACTGAACTTTTTTTCTGGTTTCTGGGAAGTTTCTGTATTTAAGATATTTGCTTTTCTTGAGTCCTGTTAATTTTCTTGAGTGATCAACATGTCATCATGGGTGTTTTTAAATATTTATTTTATAATAATTTCTTATGTAAAATCTAAATGTTTCTAAAATGGGAAACATAAAAAAGAACCTAAACTGAAACCTGAAACTGTGACACATCTACAACCTGAGTTGGGATGAGGAGCTTTTAAAATCTTCAAGGCAACAGTTTTATTAAGATGTATGTACACAGTAAAATCCTAAGAGTTAAATTAACTCTACTCTGAGTATATTTGGTCCCACTCTATATAGAGTTAAACCGACTCTGAGAAAGAGTAATTTAATAATCTATTTTCTTCAGGTTTTTCCAAATCTGCATGGTAAATGCAAACTAAATATTAACTATTCAGAGAGGGACCAAGTCCACTCCAGAAAGAGTACAAACAGACAAAAATAGACTGTTTAGTTCAAATAGACTTATTTAAATAACTCCCCTTCAGAGTTGGTTTAACTCTATATAGAGTGGGACCAAATACACTCTGAGTAGAGTTAATTTAACTCTTAGGATTTTACTGTGTACAAAAAACATTTTCAGTAAGGAGACACATGACACGTGTGAGCACCTATGGCCCCAACTAATAAGTAATAAGTCTGTTAGAAGATAATTTTAAAAGAATCAAACGTTATTTGTGAAACTTCTTGTAGAAATGTTACTTTGTAACATTAATGCCAATACTACTGGATTATACACTACTGGACTAATTAAAAATGTATAGGGATGCTGTAAAGTATAAATTTGTGTTTGTTTCTTTCAACTCTTACATGAAGCTGCTAATGTTTGTTTTTCTTCTTGTTATTAGGAATAAATTCTTCAAAGAAGACGAAGAAAGAAGGATTTTTACCCGTTGATATGAAGAGAATTTCCTCCTGCGGAAATGACAAATAAAATGAAAGCGTAAATTGTACTTTACATTGCACTTTTGACTTTTCTGCAGCCTTGGTTATGACGGCAAACTATAGGTTCTGCAGCTGCGCATGCCTCACACAGTAGAATCACTTTGTAGAAGCGGACAATTTTGGAAATTATCAAATTTATAGTGCACTGTTCTCTCAACTCTGTCTAGAAGTCACAATTAAGTTTTGCATTGTACGCTACGAGTGAAGCCATATGGAAATGTGTTGTAAACATTGAATCACGGCGAGGATTAAATCAAAGTAGCCATCCTTTGCTTTGTTGATGGACCTTTTCTTGGCCTTCCCACAAGGAGCTTCATGATGCAGTCACCTCAAATGGTTTCCACAGCACCAGTACCTTGTCAAGATTTATTTTGGCGTAGCGGCCATCAGTTATGTTGTGCAATTATCTGGTTCATACCAACGGAAAGCCCCTTTTCTGTGTAGAAACAAATAAATAATGACAACAGCTCTTTTTTTTTCTTTAATAAAATCCAAACAAGAACCATGTGCTTGGACTAAATTTGAGAATTTGGGTCCAGCCACTTCTTTGTGCCTTGAAAAAGGTTAGTGTATGGAGCCACCATGAAACATGAAGGGCGTGGAATGGTTAATTAAAATTAAGCACACACTGAACCACTTTTCATTAGCTTTTTGTTCATTTTTTTTAATAACAATGACTCCAAACACACAACGAGACAACGTAAGTGCTATTAGACCAAGAATGTGATGTGCATCATCAGGTCATCTGGTCATATCATCTCTAAGAACTCTACAAAGCCGTGTTCAAAGCAAATGGTGGGTTTTCAAAAATGTGTTTTAATTTTTCACTTGTTTGTAGTTCGTAATTACATCTGTGTTTATTCTTGTTTTGATTTAAGCAATGGAAATGTAGCGCAAACATGAAATATTACTGAAATTATTTTAGCGTTATTGGAACAGTCATCTCCTGTCTGACATTTGCTTTGTGTAAATATTCATTCTTTGAAAAAGGACTTGAAAATGAATTCTTTGAGCATTTGCTTATGTAATTCTGTTTTACATAAATGTACTTCTTATATGAATACATTATCATCTTAAACGCAAGCATAGTACTGGCATTGACGGAACTGAAAAATTGCAAAATTCATAAACTCTTGGGAAACCTCCAAAGACGTCAAGAGAAAACATCTGAACAGAATGAACGGACCTTGGATCCCCATCAAGATCACATTCAGCAGCCGCATCATTAAAATGATACATTTATTTCAGTCAAAGTCAGTATTATTTGTTATTCATTCTGGAGAAGGAACATACTGCAGTACATTTAGAAATACTCATCGTTTAAGGATCTGGACCAGGACTCAACTTTGCTCAATTACAAAAAAAATCATCTTTTTGGGCGCCTTGTACATGACGAACTGAACTGAATGTATTTGTAAAGAATTAAAGTTGTTCACTCTATCTCATAAATGCCTCTGCACCCATGTGTATGTGCACCATTTGTGGCATGACTGACAAATTTTCAGCTTTTGGTTGAATTGTTTACGTTAAAAACACAAACTGGTGGCGCTAAAGCAAAAAGCACTTCGATGCTGAGTGAAAAATGCTCACTTTCAATCAAAACCTCCCAAATACTTTCACAATATGCAAAGTGTATAAACTGATATAATGCAAGAAGAATGAGAGAGTAACCAGAGGCGACCCCATGTTGTCTTGGCGAGCTGAAGAACTGATCTATGCTATTTGGTGACTAATGGGGCTTTTTCTTGACCCCTTTTCACATCTCGGGGCAAAAATATCTGAAATAGAGCAAATAAGGCTTGCACACTTCCATGAAACTATCACAAGATGCAAAAGGCCAGAACCAAAAACTAAGCTTAGCAGCATTGAGAGGAAAGGAGAAGTTTTGCTAACTTTAATGCAGTGACGTTTAACTTTCTTCAACCATTAACAAAAAATATCAGTCTGCATCACTAGTGTCTCTGCTGCAGTCACCATTAACCTGTTTGAGTGAACATCATGCTGATGTCAGGCACCTATTATCATTTATTCATGAAATTATTATTATGTTTAATCCAGGCAATAGCACTGAACCTCCTTAAGGCCAATACACACCAATCCAAATTTTTGGTCTGAAGTTTAGTGCGATAACCCACCTTGAAAACCACAGTTGCCAGCAGGAGCTCACACATCTGACTGAATGAGTGGTGCCAAGAGTTCCACACTAGATTGGTGTTTCGTAAGGAGAACGACTAATGAAAGCTGGCTCCTCTGATGAAACTATCTTCACTTTTCTCCACATTTTTGTCAAACAGCTCCCTATGATTACCAACCAACAGAATAAAATCCTCGCCATCCATGATTTTTTCTATGTGTTGGTGTGTAGTGTGGTGTGCATCTGTATTTTCAGGCAGGGAAGCATCATTCCATCAATATTTCCTTGACCCGGACGAAAAGCACCACTGCTGTGTAGAGAATTATACTTTTGTGTTTTTAGTTCTCAGCTAGACCTTAGCGTTTCCCTCCCTGAAGGGAGGTTTGTTTTGTTCTTTGTGTTTTAATAAAGACCTGTTAAAGCAAACTTGTTGCGCTTGAATTGAACCCATTAACCTTTAACTTCCAGCTCCTTTGTGCCGGATCGTAATTTAATCAAACTGATCTAATTGGCTTCACATTAAGCGAGTTAAAATATGGACAACCCTAAAAGTACTTTGTATATAATATATTCCTATTCTTTAATGAGAATGACTTCAGAGGGAGGCTACAGATTGATTTTTTTAACATTTCTTTCTGGTGAATATTTACAATGGAAAAAGGTGTGCCTTGGCACAAAAAAAACAGTAGTCTACACAATTTATCATAATCATCTTGATTGGCCTTTTAATAATTTTGTTAAATCGAGATAGTTAAGACAAGCGTGAATTTCAAAAATATGGTTAGCCCTACAACCAAAATAAGGTTGTAGCCAATCAGAAGTCAGGTTCAAGTTTGTTCATGACATGGAAAAGGGAATTTAATAACCTTACATTAAACAATGACCTTTATTGTGTTCCCTGATCTTTGAGCCTGCAGTACTTGCACAATTTTACTGTTTCCTGTCATTTATCTCACCGTTCCTGCCTTTGAATCCACCGTGATCATTGCCTTGCATGAAATTGTCTTCCGTGTCTTTAATGAGCGCTAGGTTACAAACCTGAAACTGTAATTTTGGATGTCAGACACAAACATTTGACATTTTTACCTATGTTAGATTTAGCCAAATAAGTCCAAGGGTTAGTAGTTTAATACCTTTCAAGATTCTACATGGCCGTTTCATAAAGTTGATATAATAACCGTTCATGAAACTTGTGCTATTCATATCTGCTGTGTGCAAGTTTCATTCTGTGACCACTCGCTTAAATCAAACCCTGCCTTCGCTAGTGGAGAGTTGTAAACTGATCTTGTTTGAAAAAGACTGACAAAAAGAATCCAAAAATAATAGGAAACATTGAGTTCTGTACTTGATCAGCTCAATGCTTTTAGGATTGGATCTTTGTCCAGGAATCAAAAAGTTACTGAGAGTCTGCCACCGTTTCAATCCCTTAAGAAGCAATCCCTTTAGGCAACAGTTAAAGGCAAATATTTGGTTAAACATGTTTTAATATGATTTCTGATGTGACCGTGAGCGCGTGCAGTGTGAAATGAAAAAAATCCTAAACAATCAATAAGAGCAAACACAAAACTAAAGTGATAGCATTGCTAACAACTATAAAATAAAGTAATATAGCAATCAAAACTTGTTTCTCATGTCAAGAAAATGTGTTTGACCACACAAGTAGCAAGCCATCTACTGTCCCACTGTTTTATTTGTCAAGTGAAATTGCGCCATCTGTTGGAAAATTGCTATTGCACGATCCATTATATCTCTTGGCCTTAGTTTAAAATTCTGATAAAATAGCACGCGCAACATTTTAAAAATTTCAATAAGCTACTGCTGACTGAAAGAGTAGAAATGAAAGCACAAAACCTATAATCTGCTCCAGTGTCACAGTCCTGCAGTTAACTTTAATCAGCCTCTTTTTTTATTAGGGATAATAAACTTTTATATGTATTTGTAGCATATCACTACTAAACCCATTCAAAACATATTGAAATGTTGATATAGTTTATGCTTAAAAAACGAAAGAGCTACAGGATTATGACAAAATGCAGTAAATTAACTAAAGAATCTTGGAACACAGCTAAACATCTTGGAAAACTAACCGCAGTGAATCTGACATCCTTCTGTTTCATATGATCCATCATTCAGGGCTCAGGGGAGGGGGACCATACCATCACTTCTCTGCTGGTAGTCTCTATATCTCTCATCTTTGAGAATTAATTAATCGCTAACCCCATTAGCAGAAATGCAGCCCACATCGGAGGTATGAGTTTTGATTCCATAAAAACCCTTTTTTCCAACAGTAGATGGGGTAGTACCGTACCTGGGTACCACTGGTTCCTGCCGGTTCTTAGCAGATTGAATCAATTTCAAAGAGTAATTGTTTTGATGGTTCATCTGCTGCTTCCTCAGCAGACCACTGCAACTCCAATCTTCAACGCTGCCCCTTTCTTTGTGCTTTTAAAAACGGCATGAGCACCGAATCTCGAATTCCCAGTCTGCAGTGAAATCTATGTCTAGTAGAGACCATGTTGTTGCAGTATCACCAGCTTGTGTCTTGTTGCTGTGCTCAATCTTGCCATAACAAGAAACTGTCTCTCAACCTTGGTAGCGGAGCTGTTCCCCACCTAGCTTTGAGTCTCCTACACAGCTGTTTCTGTTTCAGTTCATGACTGTGATTCGACCTACATGATACTGATGATCTTTAGCACCTGTTTGCTTTTGTTCTCTCGATTTGCATTTGGTAAATTTAACCAAATGATTAACAATATTTCTGAAAGTGTCCTTACAATTAGTGATCTGAGCTTAGCAGATTTTCAGGTAAACTGCTTCAGGTAAACCTTTTAGGAATACAAATAAAATATTTAAAAACCTTCTGCATGAGAATCTCTTCACAGTTTCCTAGTTGATAAAAAACAAAATCTGCAGTTCATGATTAAAATCATCGCCAAGCTGACCCTCCACATCCAGAATCTGTTTTGACTTCAACAGAAGCTACAGTGTACCCCACCTGTGAGGTCAGTAATACTCCCTGAGGTCACCAGATGCTTCAGAAAAGCGGTTTCCGTCCGCACATCATGCATGGCCTCTTTCAACATGTGCGTCATGGGTCTGTTGTCGTAGTAATGAAGAGGAACCTCGTGCTGGCTCAGGTTATAGCCAAAGCCTGCTAAGCTCACTTCATCGCATAAATGCGTTGCCAGGTTGAGAGCGGAAACTCCTAAAGTAGGAACATTCTATAAATGGAAAACAAAACATTGTGAGATATATGTTTTGGGATCTATATTTTTTTCAGGGATCAAAGAATACAGAGAATAATCTCACCTGGTCCCAGCCCCAGACGCGTTCTCTCGGTTTGGGATAGTGAAGAAGATCCAATGCCACGTAACGAATAATCTCAGGATTCAGGAGAAGGAACTGGGAGGACTTGACTGGAATACGCATGGGCACATTCTGCCAGAAAAATAACCGATCCCACATTGACTGGAAAGGAGGGGTAAAATTTGATGTTAACACACTGGGCCATGATCACTGGGAGGATGCACAAACAAGAACGCACAACTGAAGTCTTGCTGATCATCGCCCGAAGCCAGTGGAAGTCGACAGACTTGTAGATCACAGCCACAAATTTGAGCTCTGGATCCGTATCTTCCCAAACCTTCGGGCAGCCCTCGGGGTAACTCATCCGGATGGTGGTGCGGTTACCGACATCTGCACTGAACTCTTGCAGAGGACCACTGTTCAGCCTACACACAAATACTCAGCACTTCAAATGTTCTTACAAATACACATTTCTCAAAATTATAAATATCTATCTTTTCACAACAAATATATCATGTGTTGGGGACATTTTCAGCCACTTCAGTGTAGTTTTTCCTAAAAAGATGTTTATGAATTTTAGGATAAAAGACCAATCTTGGCTAAATTTGTAAAAAAAAAAAAAATATATATATATATATATTACTTACAAAAAGATTAGTAGTTTTAATTAGAATTGATGTAGATAAAGAAATTGACGTGAAAAATTTTTACAGCAGATTAATTTTAGTGGCTCAAAATAAAGGGCAGTGAATTTGAAAGAGTAAAACAGAGGGAACATTTATTTTGTGGTAAAATATCAAACACCCATAAATAAAATGAATTTGCTGTTTGCTGTCCCACCCAATTCTCTTTTTGTGTTCTAGTCATGGCTACTGAGGATAGAAAAACCATGGGATGAAGGAAATAAAATTCATAAATTAAGTTTTGTTCCCCACTGTGTTAGTCTCTTTAACCTTCTTGATGTTGCTTTTCAGTTCTTCACATTTGAATCCGCTTTGATAAATCTGTGCATCCTTCTCCATCTTTGAGCATTAGCAGATCTTCCTCTCTCGTCCAACATTATCTCTTTTGTCTTTGGCATGAGAAAAGTCAATTGTTTTGCAAGATAATAATCATCAATTTTCAGTGCACTTTAAATGCTTAACTAGGTTAATGTATGTTAATCTTGCAAATTAGGTTACCATCATAATTTGGGATTAGGACAACAGGTTCTGGTGTAAATCCATATAAAAATGTCTTATGGGGCTAATAATGTTGACCGGCAGTTTTATTTGTTTACTTATGAAACTACAAGAATTTTGTCTTCAACTGTTTCTGAGCATCAACGTAAAGTTGGATCAATGATCCTTCACCCCAAACTTTTAACCTGTCAACTGCGATTTCCTCCAGGTTTTCTGATCCAACAAGCAAATATTTGCTTTACTGCTGTTAAACTGTAGGAAACTTGTGTCGTTAGCACGTTGTGAAAATTGAGTCGATGGGGAGAATCTGATTATCAAAACTGCAGGACCAGTTTTATCGCTCAAATTGGTGTTTTAACTGAATATGTACATAATTATCTATGTTTATTATCTATATAATGTGTAGGGAAAGTAACTGGAAGAACTGGACTCTTACCTGATGATGATATCAAACTGATTAAGTAGAGGCCCCAGTCCTAATCCTTTCAGTATCCCTCCATTTCCAATCACCAGACACCGCTGACACGCGGACCCTCCGAGCCTTTCTTCAGATGAGACTGGTAGAAGGGTCAGGATTTCTTCAAGTTCATTCCTCATATTCAGAAATCCAAATGGTGGGGGATATTGGAATATTTGATCGTTCAAGTGAGAGCTCTTGTCCAGGAAAGGCTCCGCTATTGGTGTGGAGCCCTGAGAGTATTCGGCAACCACCTTCTGACGAGCAAAGGAAGGTCTGCATTTTTTGCTCAGAATTTCATTGACGTAAGAATGGACACGCTGCAAATGAAAATACAGAAGCTAAAGGCAACTCATGTTTAACAAAAACATTGTACCAAATATTTAGTTAAAACCTCACCAAGTTTGGGGTATAACAATATATTGTGATGCATAAATGACACAATATCACAAGATACCGCGATATATTGTCTAGGACTGCCCCCTAGAGGCTGGATGATGTTAAATGCTCTAATAAACTTCTAACACCTTTTACACTTAGTTTTATATTCCAAGTTAAATGCAAAAATAGTTTCAGGAGTTAAATCTTGAATCAAGAACATAATATTGCGATGTGTACCACACCATGAACATAGTGTATCTTAATACCTCTACAAAAAAAACATCATTTGTTTGATTGGAAGGTCTAATCGAGGAAATGTAAAAAAAAGGAAATTAAAGATTTAAATAAAAAGACACAATCTAGTGATTTTGCGCATTTATTTGGGGTTTTCTCTGCTTGTGTGTTTTTATTTTTATTTCCAAGGGGAAGCAAGAACTGCCAAAAAAAGGTATTCATTCAAATGTAAGTCCTTTGGATAAAGGCGTCTGGCAAATGCATAAATGCATTTTTTTTTTTATTATTCACATATTAATGAACATTTTATTTTAAAATTTCTTGTGTTATAAAACGTCTGCCGCTCAGAAGAAAGTGTTTCGAAAAGAACACAGTTGCAAATTAAACAAATGGTTTGTGAAATTATCAATTTATCTTCCAATAAATTTTTCTAGAATAAAATGTGAATGTGAAACCAGAATCTATAAATTGTTTACAGCAGTCTTAGGACAAACCTTTGTGAGTTATGTTTGCTTACCTCACAACTTTTTAATGTAAGCAAATATGTTTATTTATTGACGCAAGTACTACTTTCTTGAGAATATTCATAAAAAAAACATGGAAATTGTAAAAACAACACACAGAGTAGAAGCACAAAAAAAAAATGTTTTCTTAGAAGGGTTTTTGCGTTTGCTTTATTCAAGACATTGTTTCATCTAGAAAAATAAAAGTTTCTAGCAAAGCCTGCAAGTGGTGGATATCAGCGTTTTCGTTTGTTTCCCAGACAGTTGTGAATCATGTTTTTTTTTAAACAACTTTGTAAGCTTGTGCCTACATTACAAAGATTAAATAGAGGTCTGTTTTGGGTCCTCTTATATGAAATTGAGCTGGAAAAATTAAACATGCGAAACCGCTTTTAGATTTAAAGAAAGAAATACTTGCCTCTCTATATTTGTTGTCAACTGGTACTTCTACAGGTTTGGTTTGTGTTTGAAAGAAAGGAAGCTTTAACACAGCTAATGACATGAGGGCCAAGCTCAGAAAAGGTATAAGTAGCTTTTTCCTGGGGAAAAATAATCAGTTACAAACATATATGAAACATCTTGTCTTTATTAATGACGGAAGTATGATTTCCACCAGTTACCTGGTGAGACGATGGCACTGTTTGACTGGTTTCCTCATGATTTCTGATCATGGAGTGCTTGGTTTACCTCAGTTGTCTAAGCTCACTTCAGCATTTTGGTGAATCCTGAAAACGAAAAAAAGTAGACGACTCAAACAACAGAGTAGGTGTGAAACCACTAAAAGGAAGTACTGGACTACTTGTACTAAGACTTCAGCAAAATCACTCAGTAAGATCCGCTTTCGCCATGGCTCCATTCTATACCTGCTGTCAACAGGATCTCTACAAGCTTAACGTCACCTATGTGCTTCGTATGTGCAAAAATAAAAAACAACCAAAGCAGCAGCCAGCAAGTTGGAAAATTTTAGCTCATGCCGGGTCTAAGGATGAAGATTCAGGAATGTTACTGTAATTATGATCCATCGGTACATATCGGTACAGCGGCAGACCTCTCGCTCCTCACCCACACATGAAGCTGTGGTGCACGCAGTCTCTGCAATCATTCCAGGCAGAGCTACTAACTTCCTCCGTTCATCTGATGTTAGCTGTTCAATAATCTGATCACTGCTAAAATGTTTACTGAAAACCTTAAAGTCACTGATGGGACAAAACCATCTCTGTGCATGTTCACAAGCCACTGTTTTCTAAGGTAGACAACGGCAGGAAATTGTAAAAATCCATTGAACTTTGCAGACAATGTACACAGCAGGGTGCACCGTATACCTTCTGCTGTCTTTTTAAAGCTATAAACACACTTTTCTGAACGTTTTCTCCAAAATCCAATACAACAGACTACAAACTGGAACTCCGTGATTACTTCTAGGCAGAAGTGTGTCATGAGTCTAGGTGCAAGTAGTCCATTTTCAATTTTTTACAACTTTAACCATTTTGCATATTTTTGTGGTATTTTCAGATATTTATTCTGTATAAAACATTGCATACTGTACTGCAATGGCTGTGTAGTGAGACCTACACCAACGACACACAATTAGAACACAAGCTGAAGCTTTTGTCAAGTTTATTTGCATTGAAATGTCGACCACAAAGGCAGATTTTGAGCAAATACACATGTTCAGTGCATCACGAAATGGCAGCTTATGTACATTTCACCACCATAAACTGAAATGTGTTTAATTCTGCATGGACTGGGGACCACTATTTTGTGACCTCATAGATTAATGCCACAACACACAATCCTGCATCTGCCGAAACTGATTTTTTTTTTCACACCATGTATTTAAAATGCTTTGAATGCTCATGTAGCCCAAACAAAATAGCCTTTCTTTCAAAACAGTTACTTTTTTCAAGAGTTAACCACCAGGGCCTGCCAATAATCTGATCATAAATATTCATAAAGCAATCCTAAGTTTATTCATTTCCTTGTAGTTGTTGCTGTAATTAACATACATTTAAATGTTGTCAGTTTGTAATGTTCTGTATTTATTTACTGGAATCATATTGTTCATTTTACATGACATAACGAGAAGATCCATATTAGATATCATATTAATGATAGTCACCATTACACAATAGTTTAGATGCACATACATGACCTCTAATTTATAATCTGTAGTTATCACTCTCCAACGTTAACAAAAAACCCAAACACTATTCCTAAACCTAAAGTCTTCATCGATGAAGAAAACATATCACCTTAAGGTCATTTTACATTGTGACATCGACGTGCAGCAAGGAGGAGCCAGGCCTCAGTGAAAACCTGTGTTTTGGCCCCAAGTAAGTGAGAAAATCTTCTTACAATCTTGTTTCACTGTTAGAAAGGGCATCTCTGCACTTGTTTAGAGCCCATTTAACGGGTAAAAATGAGGGAATCAATGAACTTCAGTTTGCAGAATAAGTAAAACAAGCTTTTTGTAAATGTGCATTTGTGTTTGGTTGCGATGACACATACAAAGTTTGTTTAAGACAATGTGGTGAATGTTTTGTCATTTTAATATATATAAATGAATTCACAAAATGATCTATTCTACAAAATATATAAACATAGCATTGTATTTTTAATGTAATTAATAATGAGGTACTACAAGGACTGAGATTTTTTTTTTTCAGTGAATGGTATGTACCTAAATCATATTAATTGTGAAAAGAGGAAATGTAACTAGAGCAGCACACACAACACTTCCTTCCAGCAGCTACAGTATAAAGTTCATAAGCAACTGTAACAAGCTTGCTAGTGATAGATCTAAAATCATATTTTTCTTCAAACATTATTGATTATTTAGTTTAATTCTGTTCTTAAAGAAATGTTAGTCTCAAGACTTCTCATGGTGCTGAGAATTTTGCTGGGAATAGCTGCAATTTCATGTCAATATATGACTATATATGACTCAATTTATTTATATAGGAGATTTAGCCTCTCTAAATCACTCTTTGATGCATAAAAAAGGATGAGCTCTTTTTACTAAGACATATTTACATTCAGAAACCTCCATGGCCTCCGATTTTTTTATTATTATTATTATTATTTTTAATCCAAGAACAAAGCTTAAATGTTACACTAAACTAGAAATGCATTAGTAATTTTTCATTTAATTAATATGATATTCAATAATTTGCACTTACCTTTGGAGTTGTAAGATCACTATATATTTAATGGTCATTATCAGAACTCAGAGTAACCTAACTTACGTCTTACATAACGTTTAATATGTTCACAAACTAAACAAAGTTTTAAAATGGATTAGTTTGACACTTCGCATCAAAATTAGGCTATAAAGAAGCTATCAGTGACAGAAGGGAATACGATACCTTAATGCAACATAAAACATCTTTTTCTAGAACATCCAGACAGTGATTGTTGTCGCTTGTCGGTTCACGTAAACAATATTTAGCAGAGGAAAGCCCAACGCTATGCACGAAGCTGGAGATAAAAAGTCATCCAGTGCCTAAACCGTATATACGATTTAACCATGTTTGTCTAATAAAACTAGAAGTGAAGAATAAAACGTACACGGCGAGTAGAACTCACAACAATGCACGTGAAACCTCCATTTAGACCTCCACAGATCCGCATAATCTCCCTGCATCGTTTATTATTTGCGAAATGTTCTTCTTCCCTTGGTACGTTTTGTCGGTTGGCACACTAGTGAACACAATACCGCCACCACTGGAACGGAGTAAAGAAACAATCCCTTTTTTGTTATCGAACAATAAAATAACGTAAACCAGTGTAGTTCTTCAAAAGTTCATTAGTTTTCTTTGATACACAAATAAACTTCAGCTTAGCACCCCTAAATCTGGTTATGCTATAAAACATTAATTTCAAATGAATTCCACCGGTGGCTCAGAGGTAAATCTAAGCAGATGCGTCTTAATTCAGGTTCTATTTCCTTCTTAGGACGCAGCCAACCCAGTCTCCAGTCACTAAGCTCGGAGAATCCTGAGAAAGCTGCATCAATTATTAGTAAATGGGACGATCAAGTCTCATTCTGACGACTGAGTTTGAGAGTATTGCAATTTCAATTCTCTGTATGTATGCACTGTATATATGGCAGAATTGACAATAAAGTAGACTTTGACTTTGACTTGACAGGGTTTTATAAACTCCTCCGTTTTAAAAGAAGGTTCTCTCATTTATCAGAAGTCCAAACACTGGCAAGAAGTAAGCGTATGCACGGTTTATTGTATGACTGGTTGATAACACACTCTGGGACATTCAGGTTTTAAAATTATTTCAGTGTAAAGGCAGAGTGAGGTTAAATTATTTATTTCATCCAAGTAAATCAAATATACTAAAATGACATCACAGCAAACTGATGGTTCTCTATATCTCAAGAAGTGGTCTGATGAAATCTCATTCATTTTCCTTCCCGCTAATTTACTCTCCTTCTGATTTTGTTTTTTAAAATGAGTTTACATTAGTCACAGAAACACAAAAAATTGTGGTAACAAAAACAAAACTCAACAGTAACAGTCTTGGACTTACTGCTGAATGTGTTGGTCAAACTTGAAAATATATATAATTAAATTTAAAGATAAACTAGTTACCGGTATATACATCAGCATTTGTCCATCTTGTGATTTCATACCGAATAAATTGTATACTTGTGATAGAATCAATTGCAGATAGAACACAATGTACAGCCAAGTACACATAAGCCATCTCTGGATTAAAGTTTACACTGTAATACCACTAAATAACGCTTTTGGTGCATCCTTTAATTTCAGCAGAGCTTCCTACAGTAAGTGGCCAAGAACTCAAATATTGATATGACTGTTTTAATATTTGCTTTTTGGTATTGGATTATTTTGTGTATCTTTCTTTTGTATCTTTAAGCAAGCTATTTATTTTCTTGTTCTTGTAGTTTTTACCAACTTCACTAATAAACCTTTTTGAGGCTTCTGACAAGCCAATATGATTACATCGCCAAATTGTACTCTTGGCAATGAGAGAAGAAATACTCTATTTATAAAAATATCCATGTATCTGCAAAGCCTTTATCTGCAGAATACTTTTTTGAGGCTATTTACTGGTGTCCATGCTTTTCTGGCTTAGTTGGTCAGTCTTAAAATCCTCTTGTTCTGTTGTATCCTCTTCTCTGTTCCCAGATGTAGCTGCAGGTAGATCCTCTTCGACAGTTCGGACCACAGAAAACCTAGAGCAGTTTTTGGATGTGCTAGTACTTAATTTGTCTTGAGATTTATTACTCAAAGTCTCTTCGTCAGACGTATGTTTGTCTATTCGGATCTCATTTAATGTCTCTACTTTATCACCAGAACTTTGATTGGCGTTTTCATCCAAATCAGTTTGAGGATCAACAGGAGTTTCTGGGACCGAGCTCAGGTATTCTTCTAGAGAGGCAGAGAGCTGGTCAGCTGTCGTTGACCCTTCCTTCTCCTCCACAAATACTTCCTGCCTGGATTTGGTTTCCACAGGGCTGTTGCTCCTTTGGAAGCTCAGCAGTGTTACACTCTTCTTTCGTTTGCCGGTTGGATTTGAGACTTTCATCGCTACGTTGTCTTTAAACATGTTGCGGATGTTGTATTCCTCCTGAGACTTTTTCGAAGAGTCTTTAGATCCCATCCTGCTCTCCGAGAGTGTGGTGTCATTCGATGCATTTCCAGGTTTAGGGAAAGGGAGATTCATTGACCCGTGCAGGCTGTTTCTCTTGTCCGTGTGGGTGACTCGAAACCTGTGAGTTTAGAAAAGCATCAAAAACATATTTAGCTGAATATTCTTATTCATATTTAAATGTTTATAATATATTATTTAATTATAGACTGCACGATTTTCAGAGCAGTCGCGTCACAGAACACAGAACCTTTCATACTGCACGATTTTAAGGGGCAGCATCCAGTCATTGCTGAATTCCCCCAATTCATGATAGATAAACGACAGAAGATTCCTTACTGAACGATATTAGGCAGAAACTTTGTCTGTGTTCTCAAATGATGTTGCAAGAAATCATTTGAAAACAGGTTACACATACCATACCAAATGCTCCCATCAAAAATGGGAGCATGCAAGTTTTTATTTCATTTCATGGGTTCAAATGAAAACCAAAAAGTGTCCCCTTTAGAAGCAAAACCAATGTTGATATTGCCTTCTATGCCTCCATCACATCGCATTGGGTGTGGCTTTCTCATTGGCTGCTGGTATTTACAGACACTATTTCCAGTGAGAATTAATTTCACACTGCGTGATTGTGACTCGACAGCTCCAGATGTTTAGCACACCAAATATCTTGTGACCAGTCTTCCCATGTGACTCTGACAGACGGTGTCTTTGGTAGTTCACACTTTGCGATTGTTACACAAGCCCTGATTTACTGCAATTCTAGGCAGTCACATATGACTACAATATCAAAATTGGAGCTAGAATCATGCCGAATGAGCAAAACTTAACTAAGCAGGCCTTAAAATCATAGCATTCCTCACAGCTAAGCTAAAAGCGAACCTAGAAGAGCAAGAAAGAGAGAAAATGAGGGGGTGAGGTCTTAGCAGAAGGAAAAGCAGACGTCTGTGGGATGTAACGCTGAACAAAAGAGACAGAACGCATTGGGTGTCCCACTTTTATAAGACACACTCACTTCCTGTTTGATGTACTTCCTGTTTCAAAAAAACTGAATAAGATTAAAATGGAACAATTGAAAAATTTCTCTTAAAAGTACAAGACGCAGCTATTGATGCAATGAAAATGTCTTTTATGAAGAATGCTTTCTGTATAAACACATTCACATATACACAGCTCAAAGAGGGAGCGTTTTACCAACATACGTTGAAATTTTTTATTCTTTATAGTGGGAAAAATCTGGATTAAGACAAACCTAGAAAACAAGAACATCAGTATTGCTGTAAAGTAGATTAGAGATCATCCTGTTATAATTTAGATGAGTTATACAGTGAATTCCTTTTTAATGCCACTGTTTTGTAAGCGGGCTCAACCCCCTATAACACTCTATATGCAAATAAATCCCTTAAAGCACCACATCATTAATACAATGCGTAGTAACTGAATGAGTCACAGTGTTTATTTGCTAGATCTGGATTAAGAATCATACTTTTATGACATATTTGAACAGTGATCTTAATTCTGTGAAGAAATCTGGGATTCTGCAAGCAAAATGTGAAAGAGACTCGGTAGAGTGTAGCCTCCATGTTCTTGTATGCATTTGAGCATGCTCCAGATGAGACGACAAACACACGATCAGTACAACTCTTAAACATCTGTGGTCTAAAGTAGCATCTGCAGAAGGAATGAGACATGATGTCCCTGTGATAATGTCAACTATTGTTCTGTCTGTATTGTGTTGATTTGTTTGTATTAGGAGCTCCTGTGTTAATTTTGTTATGTCTTTTCTGTATTTTCATATGTCAATGAGTTTCCTCCCGTGTCAAGTGTTTTGTATTTGAGTTATTTGTATCTTGTTTTAGGTTAATTCATGAGTTAATTGGATAATCTAGTTTCATTATGATGTGTGTTTATATTTTGAGGATTTTATTATTTAAAGAAGCCTGGCAGCATCATTGAGAGAGGGGAAGGCCCGGCCAAGGCCTGTGTAAGAAGGTCAGGTGACCACACGCCATAGTGGGAAGCGTGTTGCTCAAGCTTCTTATAATTTTTATTGGTGACGTTGAGCGATCGTACGTTACTGTTGAGGACTCTCTTTGTTTGTTTGGGATTCTCTTTTTTTTGTTCGTTTGAATGTTTCTCACGAGTGGCACAATAAAACAAACACTTTTTCCAGCGGATAACCTGCCTCCTGCCTCTTCCCTCGGTCCAGTTCCTTATGCTCGGAACCAACGTTATGACAGTCCCCATTTGGGTTCAAGCCTGAGGAATGGACAGCCAATCTTTATGCTTTAGTCTTGTAGGAAGTACCAATACACCACAGCAATATGAGCATTTTCAGGCGGATAACAGGTTCAACAATGAGTCTGAGGATCTCATTCTGGTAGCTAATGGCAGTCAGAGCACCTTTGACTAGCACACAGAGGCATGTAGATGCCTCCTCAGACCATTACTGACAAACCGTCTTGCTACAGGATGTTGCAAACAGCAGAACATTCCTCGCGGCCTCTCCGTTTGAACCTACATTCGTTCACAGAGAGCACCTGAAGTCAGGCCACGAAGAGGAGTCTAAACATTCCCCCCGGAGTGCTTGATAAAGAGAGTGTCTCAGAACCCTCCCCCGCATCCACTTATCTCCGCCAGCTTTTTCCCCACCGCTGTAATCTGCCGGGTCATTAGTACAGCGCCATCTGGCTGCAGGAAAATGCCGGCTGCAGCGGCTACACCACTTCACCAACCCCTACCTCATCCTGCGATGTTCTTTTCCTGTATTTATCAATGTGCTTGATTGCAGATGGCTTTTTTTAACCTGTTCCACAGTGCTCTTTTTTTGAAGGACAATGCGGAAAGGCTCTTTTTTTAAGCTAATTTACCTAATGTATATCCATTTCTCTGTTTCTCTCTAAATATGCTACCTCTCATCACTAGCCTGTCCCCACCCTGTCTATGTCTGTTGTCAGAGGGGTCCCATTTCGCTACATGTAACATTGTATGTGACAAATAAAGGCTATCATCATCGTCATCATCATCATCTGCCAATCCTAGTGCAAGATGTTGGACAGTGAGCATCGAAACTAATTATGGTTTTCAGACTCTAATAACAGCATCACAACAAAAACCATGACTGGGCTTTTTTTTAAAGAGCTAAAGCCACGTTCCTCCTATTCCTCCTTGCACTGAAATGGAGCAGAAATCGTCCTACTGTTGGGTTGTGCTGGGAGACACTTCTCCCACAGTGCACATTGATGTACCATCCTGGATGAGGTGCACATGCTAAAGTGGTAAGAACATTGACAAAATTTGCAAATATCAGACAGAACGAATTAAGAAAAATGGTGGAACCACCAGTAAAACCTTTGTAGGCCTCTGTTTGCACCATTTGCACAAGGCCAGCTGAGGTTGACTCACAGGACAAATTTGACCAGTTTACGAATAGAATGAGGACCTAATAAGAAGCTGTTATCAATATCACAAATCGAAGTGACTGATTGAAAGGAATTGAAAGGTCACATATGTAACCCATTGTTTTTGGAAAGAATGGAAGACCTTTTGCCAGAAGGTGCATCACCGCCAGCTCCGCAAGCGTACAGTCAATTAAACTAGTGCTGAGACTCACCTGCCCACAGAAAGCACAGTCTGCTCCCCGGGACGAGCTTTAAGTTTGGCCACACGGCTTCTGCGGCGGCTTTTCAACACATGGTCTTGCATGCAGTGGACACAGGTGCTGATTTCAGCTCCCGCATGAACTGTGTGATGGTGAAGAGGAAGACCAGCGATGCTGTCTTTGTGTAGTAATCTGAATAGAGAAACAAACATTAGCTCTTTTGCTCACTCCTTTGATTCAGACATCAGACTGTTTACATTAAAAGCCTTTGCATTTCTTATAAAACATCTGTCCTCTCACTAAAAATCCTCGTTTCAACTGTTTCTTGTGAAAGTACAAAAAACACATGATACAAATGTGACAAAACAGTACATTATACAATTACAAAACATAACAAACTCTAAATCAGTTGAACTTAAGTTAAACTTGTTTAATAACCATTCCAAACATTTCATTAAAACTAGGGGTTGGACAACTGTTTGGAGAATTTGTGTAATTTACTGATTTGATATTTTAGTGATTATAGTTCATAAAAGCCCTCTGATTTTCATTCATTCATTTTTTCATTCATTTTCCAACCCACTTATTCCCTTTTTGGGTCACGGGGTCTGCCGGTGGCTATCTTCAGCGCACATTGGGCAAGACACTGGGGTACACCCTGGACAGGTCACTAGCTCATCGCAGGGCACCCTCACATTTATTCTCATTAATTCAAAATGAACAAAATGCAACTTATGATACATTTTCTTGTTATTTACCCAATGCTGAAAGCATAAATAGGAAAATGTTTTTTTTTTTCGTAAATTTTAAAAAATTGTTAATTGGGATAGTGAACTTTTCTAGTGGAAAATGTCTACTTTATGCTAAATATTTTTCATTTGACAAAAACTGGAGCAAAGTCTTCAGATATTGGCGTCTTTAAATGAAGGCTTACATTGATCAGTAGTGAACTGTTTTGTGACAACAGCAAACGTTACAATCAGAATAGTGCAGAATATGTGTAGAAAATGTGGTTTTTCATTACTATGTATCAAAAAAACGCCTAAACCACAATTATTTCCGCTATCAAATGTTTAAAAAAGTTGATAAAACATAAATAAACTGCTTTGAATGCTGATTAAGTAACTAGTTTGCGTCAGAACTCATAATGATAACGTTTTTCATTACAGTAGCAAATGCTCTACAACATCGCCCCCTTCAGCTCACTGTTGTAATTGTCATATATTTAAACTGAAAACGGGCCGCTTTAAATACAAATATCAGAATGTCTACGTTATTCCTAATAGTGTGTTTTTGTAGACATTCACAGCTGGCAGATTTACACAAAAAATTGCATATGGAAAGAGAAAGATTATTAAAAGCTTCCAAAAACATTGTTGTAGGTGGAGTCATGATGTAAATGTAAAATCATATAATTTTACTCACATAATCTACACAGCCAAAGTGTGTTTTTTAACACTATATTGTTAATCCAACACGTGGGGAGTTATTTACATTTTACACTGCCTTTTTTATAATGGTGATTTTACTGTGTTAATAAAGTTTTTTTTGTTTTGTTTTTTTAATCAGGGTTATCTCTTTAACTGTTCAATAAATACACAACATGCAACAACTAGATTGTCTTTACCTTTGATCTTGATGTTCACAAACATTTTGGGTCACCAACATGTCTTTGAAGGCCTCCATGTTGGCTGTAAATACATTTAGAGGTGAAATTAAATTAAATAACAACAGCTGCAGGATCAAACAATATTCTATACCTTCGTTCTCAATGATGCATTTGAGAATTTGTTCCACTGTGTCTTGACTGTCTTCTGAGACATCTGTGGATTAAATAATTCTACCATTAATTAATGTCTTGGACAAAAAAAAAACTATGTATTTCCAGACACCAAAGGTTTTCTTTAGTATAAACACAAAGCTTAACAAAACTTAAAATCTTTGAATCTTGCATCATATCTGAGCTACTAACAATATCTGGATGGAAATGGTTAGAAATGTCAGAGGGAAACCTTTTTTATTAGTTAATTTTAAAAGCCAAATTTGGAGATAAATAATGGATTGATTACAAGAATTTCAACATAGCAGCTACCTTGCGAATATCAATGGTCTCTAACTTTCTTTTTTAACACCAGAAAATACTTGCCATCTTTGTCCGAGCCCAGTTTGCCTTCACAGTCTTCTTCATCCTCTTCCAGTTCACAGCGGTAGCCCTTGATCTTCAATAGGTGGCAGAACAGGAAACCCAGAAGGCCTGTGATGAAGAAGAAGAATACCAGGAGGAAGACTGTGTATGTTGGAGGGGGATCATCCACAGCGGGGGGCTCCTGCTCTGTCATGCCCCTGGCTTCTTTGCAGAGGTGGCTGGAAACAGATGGCCGGTATTATTACGTTATTGGCAGGTAATAATCACACACCCGAAAACTGGTTTGCCTCCAGTTTTATGAAAGTTGTCTTCAAGCTCCGAGACTCTCTGGACTGTGAGAGATAAGCAGCCCCTCGTTTTTTTTTTTTTTACTGTGAATAACTAGCATTATCTAACACTCCAGACTTGTGCTGTGGAAAAACCTGGCACACCCTCATTTTCCACCACCATTGAGTGAAGCCTTTACATTACATTTGCATTGCAGTTTTTCTATTCTCACGCATTCAATTTTAGAAAGTGCAAAATGAATTAAATAAATCATATGGGAGTAATGACACACTGTCAGTAATATCACTAATTATTTAGAAAAGATACTCTGACATCACTTTCACAGCAAGCCACGGAATAAACCTGATGCTACGTGACTTAAAAGTGTCCTCAAATGCTAAATCCCCTTTTCCAAGAGTTCAAGAACAGAAATCTGGCTCATTAAAAAAATCTTTAGTGCAGCAATTTATCAGGGATTTGCTGTCAATCACCACAAACCTTTTATAAGCAGTTCTTATTCTTAAAAAAAAAATTAAATAAAAAATCAAAAAAGGGCAGCACAGTGGCGCAGTGGGTAGCACTGTGGCCTTCCAGGTAGAAGGTTGTCGGTTCAAGGCTCGCCAGTGACCTTCCTGGAAGGAGTTTACATGTTCTCCCTGTGCTTGCGTGGGTTTCCTCCGGGTACTCCGGTTTCCCCCACAATCCCAAAAACATGCGGTTAGGTTAATTGACTAATCTAAAATACCCCTTAGGTGTGCATGTGTGTGTGTGTGAATGTTGCCCTGCGATGGACTGGCGAACTGTCCAGGGTGTACCCCCGCCTCTCGCCCAATGTGTGCCGGAGATAGGCACCGGCAGACCCCTGTGACCCCGAAAGGGAATAAGCGGGAATGGAAAATGAATGAATGAATGAATGAAAAAATCAAAAAAATAATCAGTTCTCTAGATTTTGGCCTTCTTGTCTTTACAGTGTTTGAAATTCTGTTTCATGTACTTTGACAGTTTTGACGTTAAAATAAATCAAAACAAATGAAAAACAAATATTGGGATGCATATCGTACCTTGGACATGTGATGTGTATTGAGAGCAGACTGTATCATTACAGCCCTATAGATATAATGTACCTTTCTGATGGGGCGGAAAAAGTACCACTGACTCTCACCTACGTGGTTCGATTCCAGATTCCGCTCCAAAGGAAAGTTCAGCTGGAGGAACTTTGACCTGCTAAATCAGGTCCAGTGATGCGTCTTGAGCCATTGCATTGGCGAGGTCACGTCTGTGACCTTTAGGATCACTCTATATCAAGCAAATGTCCCCTTTTAGAACATCAGTATTGCTGATCCCCCCGCCCCATAACACTCTATATGCAAATAAATCCCTTAAAGCCCCATATCATTAATACAATGACTAGTAAATGAATGAGTCACAGTTTTTATTTGCTAGTTGTACAACTCCTGCCAATCACACGCTATGTTCACTTTTATCACTGTTAGGTGTCTAAACACAATTTTTAGGTTTGACCTTTTCAACATTAGCGCCGTCTATCTGTGCTGCTTCTGTTTGACATTGGATCGTTTTACAAAGTGGTGCTGTTGTTTGTAAGAGATGCAGCAGGTAAGTGTGACGTTCTGCAGCATGACTCAGCATTATCATGACCTCCACAACCAAACACATTCTGATGACACTGCAAGAATTATTCTCATCCTCGAATGATTGAAATCTGATCCACCCTCAACCATCCTTTCAAAAATCAGCTTGCTCTAAGCTCATCTAAAAGTCATTCCCAGAGGCTTATTGTTACAGACAGAAATAGCAGCTACAAACCTTCTCAACATAATATTTAGTGACCAAAATAACTCAACTGATGTTAATATGGCCAGGAAATCATGTGAAACGAAAGAGGAAACACATTCCTGTGTTTTTTGTCATTTCAGATTCATTCTACAAAGGTAACACATTTCTGCTGTTTATTCAGGATTTCCAAAAACCCTTGACAGAACCAATTTAATTGGATTTTTTTAATCATTCCCTCTGTAGGTGAAAACATGTTTAGATCTCACAGATTACTTTGAAAACTACAGAAGCTTAATACAAATAACACACATGAAACTTTACTGTGCCTCTATTTTCACCAAATTGTTATTACGTTGTTATTTTCATCTGTGTGTACGTTTAAGAAAATAAAGTTAAAAGTTCACTTGAGTTACATTTCAATCTCAATTTCTTTTAGCCCAACTGATGCTGCTGATATTCTCTGAAAAACATTTTTATTACAATGACACATTGACTCAATAAACGTCAATTATTCACGTGATATTTAATGCAAAAAGCGGCAGTGATAAAAAAAAAAAATCATATGACTGCTATGAACTTACCTTTTACCAAGCAGACCGGCTTGTTTCTATCATGAGATCTATCGGCTGGACTGAAGAGCATGGTTAGACTCATCTAAAGCAGACGACAGTCTCCACCAGCAGAGAGCAGGAGACGGGTGTTCGCTTGGCAGAGAGATTCATATTTTAAAGGCACAGAGTGCAATTTTATTAGTAACAAACATTTTGATCGAATTTCTCAACTTTCTTAAACAATATCTTATTATTGGTGTCTTTGATGAGCATCTAAACTAATAAACCTTTGCCATCTCATACAAACATTTATTTTAACAATGTTAGAGTGTTTGTTTGAAGGTTTCATATTTTTACGGTTGCCCTTCAGCCAAATTTGAGTTTTCCAGTTGTTCACAACTTTTGATAGAGTTGATTTTGTCTGAATTGGTGGTAAAATGACTTTCTGAGTGTATAGCCTCTAAAACACAGTTTTAAAGTTTTTTGATTTTACATTACATTAACATTGTTAAAAGTATTTGTTTGGTGCTATTTTTAGATTAAAAACCCTAAAATTACATGGGAATGTAACCAACAGTTATTCTAAACTCTTAAAAAAGGTTCTTCAGTGGTTCTTCACTGGCTCTGTGTAAGGTTTAGTGTGCTATTTAGCACTTTTTTGCTCTAAAGAACGCCTTAAGCTTTGTTAAGTTGTGCCGTTTTTGGTTCTTGTGGTTCTAAAGTAGTTTGTTGTTGTTTTTAAGGAGCTATATGCAGATGCTGGGCATATATATGGTGATCAATCTTCATAGATTTTGGTTCTAAATAGCACCTTTGAAGATATGTATTAAATAGCACCAAAAAAAATTATGTAGAACCTTTTTAAGAGTGTTAAAAGGAATAAAATTTGGGCTAGGATTATATAAAATACAGTAAATGCTGTTGAATGCATTTAAATTTCAAATATCAGTAATTCTGTTGATTAATATCTTGTAAAGAATTGATTACTTTGGATTAACTGTCTTACTTTTAAAAACATTTAAAATAATTTTCATGATAAAAAATTTTGATTTTAACTTATTCTTTAAATCCAGATTTTCAATGAAAATGGAAAAATGGAAACCATATATTTCTCTATGTCTATTGATTAAAAATTAAACAAGAATTTTACAGTGAAAAGAGAGCAGGACTTTGGTGACAACTTAGTAATTAAATAAGTTATTTATTTGCATTACATATAGGCAGTAACAAGCGTAACATTAACATGAATCAAACGTGCCTCTGTCGTGAAGGTAAACTAGACTTTTGGATCAAAAGGAAGTTTTTCTAAATTCATTTGAATTTACTTGCGACGATAATAGATCAGAAAATGAAGGCTACAGTAGGAATAAAACATCTTACTTCACGAAAAAAACATAATACTTTAAAGCATTTTCCATGGTTTTATATAGTTTCTGCAAATATTATTTTTTAGGGATTTAGAACCTGTTTCTAGTTCAATAACTTTTTAAGGTTTAAATTCTTGTTTGATGCAACCGTTCCGAATCCCACGCAGGCTTCTCTGATTAACCTTAGCCAATAAATTAAAGATACATTTCATACAATTCCTTGCAGTTTTAGCAACTGAGTAAAATCTTTGAAGAGGTAGTTTGAAGCAACCACAAACAGAGCTATTAATGCTTTTTGGTCTGTTTGTAATAATGTTGCAGTATGTTTCTGTACTCACTTAAATTTAATCGTGAAATGAGAAAAAGAACAGTTGGATTTGAGATGTCTAAGCTGAGCAAGATTATGTGTACTGTTATCGGTAGACACAGTTGTATACATAATATAATATATTTCAATTAAACAACATCAATAAAAAATAAAAAAACAACTGCAATTTGAAACATCTTTGAAAATAAAAGTTTTATCAATTCTTTCGTGCTGTTGGGATCAGAAGGAATTAATGCTAAGATCTCAGCATGCCAGCCGTGTGTATAACATTCCAGCAACATTAGGCCCTATTGCACTTTTCAGATGTTTGTTTAGCATTACTAAGACGTAAGATTACGTTTCTCATTGAATGTTCAGACATTATGTGTTAAATTATTTGCAGGACTCTGAAGCTGGTGGTCCTGATGCTCCATTGTCTCTGGTTCTTCTTCAAACGCTGAGTTCACATGAGCTTGCAATGTCTGAGTGTCTTGTTCACAGTAGACAGTGTCTGCTCCCCGCCCAAAAGCAACTGTCATAAAAAAATATAAAATCATCAACCAGATGCCACGAGTATAAATGGACCAAACCTCTTTTCAGGGACCTTCTGATACTGTTTGATATATAATTACCAGCCACTTATTAGGTACACCTCTCCAACTGCTCGTTAACGCACATTCTAATCAGCCAATCACAGCAAGGCAATGTCTTTAGGCATGGTCAGGACAATCTGCTGCAGTTCAAACCAAGCAACAGAGTGGGGAAGAAAGGTGATTTAAGTGACTTCCAATGTGGCATAGTTGTTGGTGCCAGACGGGCTGAGTATTTCAGAAACTGCTGATCTACTGGGATTTTCACACACAGCCATCTCTAGGGTTTCTGATGTCTACTTCCAGCAGGAATCATCTCATAAAAATAAAATAAAAAAAAGCATAAATCACCTCAAACTGTTTTCTCGGATCCAATAGAACACCTTTGGGATGTGGTGGAACGAGAGATTTGCATCATGGTTGTGAAGCCAACAAATCTGCAGCAACTACGCGATGCTATCAGGTCAATTTGAACCAAACTCTCTGCGGGACGTTTCTAGTACCTTGTTGAATCAATGCCATGAAGGATTGAGGCAGAAGGGGGTCTAACATCGGTACTATTGAGGTGTACTTAAAATAAGTGGCCAGAGATTGAATATTGAAAAATATTTTTAAATCATATTTTTTCCAAAGACATTTACTTACTTTCTTCTGTTTGAACGTTTGATTGCAATGTACTTTGCTGATCAGCTGATGTCACCACTGTTGCTAAACAGAATGCGCCAGCTGATGATGCAGGCTCCTCATAACTCTCTTCCTCAATCTGAACCGCAAGAAAAAACAAAAGCCTCAACTTAATAACCCCATCTTCCATTATGATTAAAAGAGATCTGAAGGTAAACCGACCTTCGCTTTAAGGATGTTATATTTACACATTGGACAGGTGGGGTGTTCCTGGAGCCATGGAATGATGCATTTCTTATGATACAAATGCCTGGAGAAAAAAAATTATATTGCGAAGTTATGTCCATGATACAATATATATCACAATATTTTATCATAACACTAATTTTAACCAATTTTTTGTAAACAACTTTTATAACCATCATTAAAAAATACATTAAACCACAATGCTAAGAAGTAGCTAGTTTGAGAGTATTTAATATCCTCCATCCACTAGGGGCAGCACTAAAGTTGTATCAAGTTATCTCATTTGATCTAAGGAGATTAAAGAGCTCCCCTTTTGTTGTAAAGTTTCTCATTTAAACAGTCCCTAAAGGATTATTGACTCCTGATAAATTGTAAGAAACAAAAAGACAAGGTAAAGAAGTTGCAGAAGTGACTAGAATCACCATCACTCCAAGAACCAAATGCATTTCAGCTCCATGATGCGTATTGTGGTATGATAATATATTGCATCATGATATATTGTTACCCTCCTGCTATCTTAGATTTCTCATACATCACCTGCAGGGAAGAACTATGGCATGTTCTCCACGTTGAAATGAATCTGTGCACACCACACAGCTCACATCTTCTGATTCAACCTCCTAGAAAAAAACACACAGATAATAGTGTTTTAGCAAAAGGAGTAATTCACAATTAAAACATTTAGCTGAATAAAAAAAACAAACATTTCATGAACTTCAGTCAGTGTTTTACCTTTGAATAATTGACACGTTTGTGGAATCTACATTATATTATATATATTTTATTATTATATATGTCCTTCTCGAATCATCAGCTGGAAATAACATCAGTCAGAGAAACTAAAACTGGCTAGACTTCACAGTTGGGACAAAAATTATTTCCTGAAAAATATAATAAAACACTTAAGCATTTAAAAAAATGGAGGCTTGGAATAAACTCGATTCATGTGCAATATTCCTGCCATAGCTATGATTGTGATTGAGAGATCGTTGAGGACAGGTTAAAACAAAAAATGTTGTATTTTTTGCTCATTTTTCTGGCCACATTTCATTGTTGTATTTTTGTTTTTAGACTCTTTTGTGGATGGTGTGGTTTTGCTTTCATTTGTAACTACAAAAATGAGCTAAGCATTTGGTCAGAAAGTTACATTTTTTATTTATTTAACTGAAAATGTGAATTCATGATTCCATAATGCCACAATACCGGGTCACCTGTCCGCAGAATCCGAACTTCTAACTTCGAAATCGCCTTTTCAGTTTCTCTTTTCATCTCCATCTGTTCAGAACAGAATAGAACATTTGGTTGCTGGCCACTTTCACAGCCACTCAAACACTTAATGAACATATTTACCTGCTGTCTGCGAAGTTGCCTCTTTATGTGCATTCTTTTAAAAAGCAGATATGCAAAGTAAAACGTAATGATGACTGTTATTCCAATGAAGACGAACGAAAGCACATATGCCCAGGAACCCATGTACCACAGGCCATGTAGCCTGGCTACCATGATTCCTACATAGACATCAGTACCATCTCTGGTCAGGTTAGCGATTTCTGAGCCCAAGGTATTGCCAACCATGATGGCAACTATTCCATCAGCATCTGTATTAAAATAAACAAGATTATCATACTAAAATAACTTCTTTAGTGTTTCCTATGCCCTGATCTCAGCTGTACTTGCCCGGAAAGCCTCTAGGGAGGTATTGAAACAAATACACACATCAAAAGTTACAGGAGGACAATTCTCTGACTCAAATGAACCCTCAAAAACCCCATACTCTAAAGAAAAGATTAGAAAACACAGTTTCAAGGCAACTTGTGTATACTTGGTGTGATTATTTGTAATGAATTTGCTCAGATTATTTATTTGTTACGTTTTGTGGCTTTGTTTAAATGGTACATTTTCTGCACTAAAGGATGCTAGCTTGAAACAAGGATTATTAGTGTGATAAGATGAATCTCATGGAAGTTGAAACTAAACTTTGAACATGCCTGTCTTAAAATGAGTTTCTTAACATTTTAAGAGATTGGTTCTGGTTTCTACAACAGCAATAAAAATGCTGCAGTTCCTCCTAATTTATACACCAATAGTTGATTTTTAGTACCCTTTTCAAGACATCCCCTGACTGTAAGAGATGTGATCGGTGTGTGTTTATAACCACCTCCCCATCATGAAAAAAGGCATTGCCAACATTGGGCATGTGCTTATCACCACGCTTTGTTACAGAGAGTGTAAACGATGACAGCCATTAAAAATTAAAATGAAACATAGATTTTTGGTAAAAATATCAGACAGTTACAACATCTTTTATGCCACTTATTGCACATAAAGTATGGTGAAGCTGTTACCGAACATGTTATTGAATAACAGTATTTTATGATTAGTCATAAAACACTCTAAAGATTGCATGTGAACTTCAGCTTGCACACATTTTAGAAGACCGCTATACATTTTTTTTCTTTCATAACACACATTAAACTTAACTGAACACAAACAAGTGGAATGATCTGTAAAAAAAAGTTCAGGCAAACAGCGAAAGAAGGCTTTTCCTTCCAAAACACGTCGAAATTAATCATAAATTGGATGCTGGGGATAGATGAACAGGGTCGTCTCTATCAATTGCATTTGCAGGTTTGGTTCATATCTGGTTTAAGCTTTAAAAACAGTCATATGCAATGTTTGGGCTCAGATAGAATAAAACTTTTAGGATGCATTGCACATCCAACATCCAAATCAATATAACGCCCAAATGCTCTATTGTTTTAATTGTAAGAAACATCTGCAGCTATTATAGGCTTTGAGATGATTTGACGACACCTTTTGTCCAGTGTGAGTTTGAGACCATCAGACCTCTAGGAAATCAACTAGTGTTGAGGAGGAAATACAAATAATTACATTTATAACATGAGCCCACATTACAATTATTCATACAGACCGTTTTTTTAATAGTTGTACATTTGTTTAATGAAGATGAAATCCAAATTAATTCATTAAACACCTATGATTAAACTCTTCATTATAAATAGCCAATAAATTTGTGTCAATTAGCATTGTTTGGTTGAAGAAAGACCAAAATACAGAAATTTGAAGTTGTTTCTGTTGATGCTGGGACAAGACAACGCTTTCAATTTACTGGTCAGTCAGCAACCACCTATAAACGTGGGCTGTGTGCCGTGGCTCAGGCCAAACAAAATCTCATGAACGTGCTGAATTATATTTTTCATATAGTGTAGAGATATAAACCCAATTTAGAATTCAGCGTCAAGCCTCCAGCGTTACCTCTTCGTGTGTAACCTGTCTGCAATATCCTTTCATGAACACTAGTTGGCAGTCGTGAGTTGTGTAGACTTCTGCTGTGTTGACTTCTATGTTCCTTGCATTTCCATTTCCTGTTGCAGATCTATTTAATTGGCTAACATCTGATCAACTTGGCTGAAGAACGTGGTTCATTTGGTCAGTTTTGTGTTTGATTTGCTCATGGCAAAGAAGCCCGAACATATAGGTTATCCCTCCAAATACCTTCTGCTATGAAACAAACCAATCACAAACCTTACGGCCTGTGCCTATGTTGTGTAATATAACATTTTCTGAAGTGATCTAACCCTTCCCTATTTAATAGTGCCAGCTGAAGGGACTTGGGCATTTGTTGTAGATAATCGCCCTGTAGTGCTCCAAAGACCCCAAAGATATGGTGAAAAACTAGTTTGAACTGGGAACACATTGGAAAAGCCCAGGAAGTCTAGGTATCCCTTAATAGCCTACAATCCTGCAACCCATCCCTGGATCAATTCTTAAGACAAGACAGTGTAACTTTGTTTGGATTATAGCTTTGGGGAAACCAAAATTTTGTCAACTTAGAACTGTTAAAGTTTTGTGGAATGCTCCTTACCCGAATGGTTCATGAGGTTGGTGTCATTGCCTGTCCCATCCGTATTGTAAATAATCACAGCAGAGGCTCCATTTTGCTTGGCAGCTCGAATCTTCACTGAAAAGCTACAGTTTCCCTTCTTTATCAAGGCAATCCATTGCTGGGCAGTTGGGCTAAATGAAGTGTTGCCTGAGCATGCCAGAGGGTCCGAATCTGGCAGGGTTATTAAACCAGAAGAAGGCTTCAAGGGTGACTGTCTTCCAAATACACCACACTCACAAATGCTGTAAATCGTGTTATTTAATTCCATGTCAAAGTATTGAACATCCACATAGGCACTCCAGAAAATCAAGGGAGCACCAGCAGTGAGAGGCAGGAAGCAACACTGGAAAACTAATACTGTGAGCCAGATCCATGAAGAGCCAAGTTCATGCCCTGATCTAGATCCCAAGTTTGATGCCATAGCATCAGGTTGATGTGTGTTCTCAATTCTGGTAGTCGACAGGAATCAGATCCCTTCTGGGTGCGGATATCTGATGTTTTTACATTAGGTGAGGTGTTCTTATCACTCTGGACCTTGGACATTGGTTAATATCATTTACATGGAACTGGGTAGGGCTTTGGTATGCAGGATATTCTGGAACTTAAAGCCACCTGAAAACTTTTCAGTTAAGCTGTTCAAAATAGTTGGGTTTACTTATGTTTATAATAGTGTGTCTTTCTTTTAAACACATGTGTTTAATATTCCTTTTTGATTACAATGTTTGGATTTCATTTTATTGTTAATGGAATCTGCAACAAAAATAATGGTTATCTAAGCAACAATAATGTACATTTTTCAAAGTTTGTTGAAAATAATGACGTAATGCTGTACTATATTTATAATTTTTTTAATTTCCTCTATATTATCCAGGGGCTTTGAACCACTTTGTATGTTTCATAGAGGTCAAGTATGAATAGTACGTTCAAAGTCATGAAGGGTGTTATTATCATGTGACAAAGCCTCTCACCCAAACCCTGTGCCGTCACCATTCCATTCTACCATAGAAGCTTGTATCCAAGATACTCTTCTTTAAGTAATGTTCCTAAACATAAAAACATAGATTGGCTGGTAAATCAAGGCTTTTACTTTTCAACTCAGCTCTCCACAATGAATATACACTTTATTGCTTTAAACAATGTTAAATCTCAACGTTCAATATTGTAGATATTGCAACATGCAAAACAAAAGAAGTGCTAAGAGCTGAGAAGGGGTTTACCATAAAAGATAAAACACCCCGCTTTGTGACAAGTGCTGTATATTCTACTAGGCTATTTAGCCATCTATTTTGAAAGATAATCTGATTCAATTGTACTCCCATGTTTCTGATAAATATGTCAGAAAGTAGTCTTAGCTTTACTCTTCCTCCACGGCTTCTAAACCCATAACTCAGAGTTGAATCCACTTTAATTGTAGGAAGAACCCAGAATCCAAATATTTTAGAGGTGTGTTGAGTCATTATCCTGAATGTGTTTATCTCAATTGTTTCAATTTACAGCACAAGTTGTAACCAAACTAAAAGGATTCGGCAGCAATACTCAAAACAGAATGTGTTAATAGAAATCAGGTCAGAAAAAAAGGCTAATACTTTTTCCACAGAAGAAAGGTTCTTAAAGTCAATTAATACCATTGTAATTCTCTAATGAGCCATAGAAATACTGCTGCTAAAGTCATGAGTGAATGCTGATATTGGTATAAACGGCTTTTCTGATTCTTTGATTATGAATTACATTTCTACTGGTAACTGTAAGAGAATTCAAAATATGCAATTTTTATACTTAAGTACTCAGATTATACATTTAATTGAAAAACAAAAGGCAAAAGTGAGGAAATTCCACCATTCTCTTTATTAGCAGACATTGTAAATACAGAAACAGTTCGTAGTAACTTGCAGAATAAGCAAAACGCCAATCACATGATTTAGAAAATGATCATATTTTTAGAGCTGCCGTTTAAATTTCATTTGTTTACACATCAGCCAAATTAAACATCTGCTTCAAAGTTGTGATGTTTTCCCATATCTATTTTTCTATTTTGTATCCTACACTACAGGCTAAGTACTGAAGAGCAAGGTAAATATACACACGTTAAAAAAGTACATTTCTCCCAATGTATATAATCATTGGAAAACATTTCAAGTGGAAGGACAATGAATGTGAAAACAAAAAAAATCTAGTTCTAATGTCAGCTGTGATTTTTTTAATCCAAAGTCCAGTTTTAAGAACAAGTGGCATTTAAAAACATGTTGTATGTGGGATATTTAATGAAGAAATTACGTATTCTAGTATTTCACTTGACCTTCACCTATACTAACATTTATAAAACTGCCAATAAAAATATTTCTCTGGTAACAAGATGCCTTGGATGTCGGACAATGATGATGCCAGGAGTGATGAGGAGCTACAATGACCATGTTGATGAAAGGAAAATCTTCGTACTACTCGTCTTCCTTGGTATTTTCAACCTGTTGAAATTCAAAAAAGAGTAACCAAAAAGATTACCAAAGGAGAAGCATGAGCTCAAATAAATCTGTTTAAGTTCTTCGGAAAACAAGCTATTTTGAATGCGTAAAATAGATTATCAATGACTAGATCACGAACATACCATTAATATTTATATATCATATATACTATAATTATCAACATTGTAGTGTGCCAGGATGAGGAACTTCTCCAGTTCATACCTCATTAGTCTTCGCCTCTCCATTCTCTGAGTGGTTCTCCTCATTAGCTGCAGGTTCTGAGGTCTCCTTTGCCTTAATCTTGCTCTTTTTGTCCACCTTTTTAACAGCTTTCTCTTTCTACAGAGAAGTGAAGAGTTAATTAATAGTTAAAGGCAATTAACTCAACAGGTTGAGCTGGTTTTTGGTCTACCATGGTGCAAATCTCATCTTAAGTCGATGGATCATGCTTTCAAGAAAAAAGGACTACAAACATCATTGATTCAGTTTTCTTGTAGACTATATAAGAATCTATTCATTTTTACCTTTGCAGTCTTTTTTGATTTGGGTTCAGCCTTCACGGGAGCTGGTCTCTGTGAAAATAATAATAAAGGTACTAGTTAAAATTGTTTAGAAGTAATGTTTCCGAATACACAATTCACTTTAATAAAAAAAAGCAGTATGCATATAAAATACAACTGACGTGGAATAAAAAGTATGGCCATGGTTTAATACTGTTAGGTGTAATATACTGTATATGTCAGTGCTTTGGAAAGTCATGGGAATCATACATACAGCTGATAACCGTTCTGATCTCCTCTGAGGCTGAAAAAAGATACAAATAATTAATTGAAACACCAAATAAACCAAATAACGAGTAAAATAGGCAAACAAATGTAGTTAAAAGGGAAATATTCACCTCATCCTTTCCTTCTCCATCTGCTCTCTAAAAACGACATGAAAACACAAAGTCAAAACATTTCGAATGACACTGTGCATAATAAAAATCAAATGAAACTTAAATATATAAAATGTATTATATTTAAGTCTGTATTAGTTAATAATCAAAATATTATAAATACAAGCCGCCATCTCTCTATTAAAAAAAACCGCCATTATTTTAGGACAACAAAGCACTGTGAGCCGCAGCGCCATCTTGTGGGACTTAAGTGTCATCACTACCATCTGCTCACAAGAACAAAGGCAACAACATAGCTATAACACGTTTATTAATACCATCAGCGGGCAGACGTGTTGTTAGATATATATTATTGCATGAGTGTATATTCAATATGAGCAGATACGTTGTGAAAGGCTTTCTACATTTTTTTGAACAGTATGGCGGAGTCTACAAGCAGAAAAGCAGCAGAGCAAACTTAAACAGCGCATCACAGTTGCACAGTGCAAAATCACGACGTGTAACGTCACAACGGGATATTTAAAAAATACAGTTAACACATTTAAATTCATGCATGCGTGTAGTTTAAATTAAACAGAAAGACAAAACAAAAACATGGCCATCAACATAAAAACGACGCCTCCCTAATGATGGCGTGTGTGCGCTAGATCTTAAAGGATACGTACCTTTCTTTTAGGCATTGCGGATTCCAAAACTGGTTCTGTGAACGGTTGGGAACGCAGTTGAAGAGATTTTGGTAGATACGTGCGCACCGAGTACACTAAATACAGTAATTTAAACAGAGGAACAAAACAGCAAAAGACTGAATGGAATAAGAGGAGGAGCTTATATGTGATTGACGTCTAATCGGACCAATCAAGGAGGAGAACTTGAACAGGCTAAAAGCGTGAAGAAGATTAGCTTGTTTCGTTCATTGTTTAAAATCAACTGTGTTTAGCAGATTTGAATATAATCTCTTACATATCAATCTGCATTTGTGTACTGTTTAGATGTAAAGTTATGTGTGATGCAAAATTTCAGAACAGGGTTAATATTCGCTTAGAGGGCGATTTATCGTTCAAGTTTCCTGTTCAAAATGGCGCTCTTTGAGTGGCGCTGGGGTTTTCCTCGAGTTTACGATGACAAAGCCACCAGTAAAAGAATAGTTCCGTTCGGTATGCTTTGTTTTGTTGTTATGCACTTCAAAAATATTTATTAAGCACCGATACGTCACTACAATGGAAGGCTACAACAACAACAAAAATATATTAAATGTATTATTGCTCGATAGGTGCATGTTCCCCTCGGTAAAACTCCCCCATGAGTATCCACGAATAAAAAACAGATCCATTCAATCCCGATAATTATACCCAACATATTAATTGAATGAACCAATATTTATACATATATATATATATATATATATGTTCCTCACATTTACAGTTAGACGGCGTTTATTCCTTTATTATCAAATAATGAGGTAAAACAGTTGCGAGACACGTTGCTACAGAGGCGGAGAATGAGGAGGGGTAAAAAAAAAAGAATTGGGGCGATGCTTACGTTCTCTCAGACAGACAGGGTGAGAGTGAATGTGGAATTTTAACACCAGCATTGTGCCATAAAAGCTCTGTTCTCATTCCATCGACTGCTGTTTGCATCCCGTTAGCTTTGGAGTCAGTGACTATGGTGATTAAAGTTTACATCGCATCATCCTCCGGATCAACATCGGTAAGAACTTTCGTGGACAACATGCCATTGCAAACATATAAAATGCGCACTAAAATATAAACGAGCCCTTTATGAAGTGAAGAAATCATCTACATAGACCTGTATCAAATAGGATAATCCTCTTTGTGTTTGAAGTTTTTTTCTTTGATTGGTTAACCAAATGACAACTTCGCAATTTGTTTGTGAACAGAAATATTTCATGACATTACTGGAAGTTTAAACTATTGCAAGTCATCATTCCGTGTATTTAGAGTATTTAAAAACACAATCACCGATTCTAAAAACAAGTAATGTATGAATTAATTGTGTATTTTGTTCTTAAGCATACTCAAAAGAAACAGAAATCTTTTCCTTGCCTAAATATGGTGAAGTTGTCAAAAGTAAGCACTTCCTCATTTGTATTTTACAGTAGCAACACTTCTTTCTGTTCACAATTAGTGAACTCGAGCAAACACTGTATCTGTGCATATAACAAAATACTGCTAAAGAACAGTCTGAAAACGAAGCAGTTACGTTTGTTTTTGGGTCTGAATTCTGAAAACTAGTTTTGTGAATTTGTAAAATAACTGTAGAGGGCACTGTTCCTCAAGCAGGTGGTTTGTCTGCAACTCTTCCTAATTTGGTGAGTTTCAGAAAACTGTTGTCCTCTGATACTTTGTTATGTAACATGTACAGGAGTGCACAAATGTCTCTACTAGGTCATGATCAGGCAGAGAGGACACACTGCTCTTGGAATTTTTTTTATTTTCCTCTATTGTCACCAGATAGATTAACATGATATGTGCATGAGCATTACAGATTTTTTTGCTTTGTATTATTTTGTATTATTTTGTTATTTTTGTTTACCTTTCTACATTCTATCCAGAACTGCATACTTTTTTCTGCATACTTTTTGTGTGTGTAAAGCTCTGCTTCTCACCAAGTTTAGATCAAACCCACTAATGTATTATCCGAAACAAATCTTTGGTAATTACAATTTTAAAAAAAAGTTATTTCAAACATTGGCTCGCTCCTTGTAACACTTTTCAGAATTGGCTATGTTTGTGAGTAGAATGTTTTGTAGCTGCATAACCTTGAACAGAGCCTCTATTTCCCACCTCTGTGCCCACTTTGGCAAATTGTGTTTGTAGCGATGCACTTCAATAACTGGCTACAGTCAAATTGAGCCTTCATTAGAAACCTATGGTATATGTCACAGACATTGTTTTAACAGTCTATGACAGGCAAACACTAAGTCATTCCTGCACATTTGAGCTTCAACCTTCATAAAATACACCTGATCTCTACAAACAAGCTCATCTAAGCTCATTTGAAGTTATTGCATTGAACTAAAACATGCCCTCCAGGACAATCTTTGGACATGCCTTCTTTGAACTCGATACATGTAGATAAGGGCATTGATAAATATTATGACATTAAATAAAATATTCTTGTAATTCCAATCTTATCACATTTCTAGTCCAAAACAAAAATGTACAATGAATCTCACACTCCAATCTGGCTGCTCATTTGGGTCACATGATCACAGCTCAAATTTCGGTGCAGCTCCTCTTCCTGCAGAAGAGCGATCGGTCAATGTGTCACACATGCTTGTGTTCCTCCTCTGGAATTCACTTATGCTTTTGCATGCCTGACAGGATTTGCATGCCCTCTCTATATTACACAGGAAACGCAACTTTCCTCTGGTGCATGCAAATCCCAGCATGGATGCAAAATTTGCTTGTCAGTTATGCCAGAATATGAATTTACATTTCATTTGGCATTTTTTCATAATAACCGTACGTATACATACAGTTAAGATTGTTTGATGCAGTCAACAAGGTTTTCTTAAGTATCTTTCCTGTGTAATATAGAGAGGATCATGCAGAGTTGGAGGTAACGCCGATATATATGTGAGAAGTTAAAGGCTTTTGCTTTAGTTGAGCTTCATTGAACGTTGACCTGGAAATTCCCATTACAAGACACTTTGATTGGAGAGGCCATAGCATGAACTCATAAATTTAATGTACAGGTGCTAATCAATTACATAAATTATAATTTCTACCTCTAAACGTCCATACAGAGTAAATGTCATCTATTTAAGTGCACCAAAACCAGTGGCAGGCTATTATTTTAATATTTATAGTTTGATCTTCCTTTTCTCTAGATCAAGAAACAGCAACAGGATGTCATGGGCTTCTTAGCAGCTAATAAGATTGACTTTGAGGAACGGGACATTGCAGCTGATGAAGAAAACAGAAAATGGATGCGGGAGAACGTACCGGAAGATTTTCGTCCTGCTGCAGGGAACCCTTTACCTCCACAGATCTTCAATGAACAGAGATATTGTGGGGTATGTACCCTCTGGAAATACTATGGAGTTATAAATTAGCCCCATTAAATACTCAACTGGTTATCTCAACTGTCTTAAAAATAACGAGTGGTGTATTGGATCACATATTCAAAATGAAAATGGATTTTGAGCCATTGTTCTTATTCTTTGGGATCAGCAAAACAGAGTAATTTATTTTCCGTTGATTAAAAAAAAGCATTGATACAATGTTCTTCCCATCTCAAGGAAAACCATATATGAGATAATAAAGTATTTCAATATTTGTTTTTAGTTGAATTATTATTTCTTTAACATCATGCGATAGGTTTAATCCAAAATTTGTATTTAAGGCTAAATATGACATATATAAGGATAAATATAATTGTACATGTTTGAATAATCTCACTGATTGTATGGAATTGTTTAGTTTCGCTTTGGATAAACGCATCTACCAAATGTGTAAATGTACATACAGTTAAATCATTTGGGAGCATTTAAAACCGAATCTAATATTTTATTGTTTGTTCTATGCTCCAGAACTATGAGGCATTCTTCTCAGCTCGTGAGGACAATGCTGTGTATGCATTCTTGGGTTTAACTGCACCCCCAGGTTCAAAGGTAAGTGGTAACTTATGATGGATAAAAAACGGTCCATTATTCACATATTTTGTGGACAGTATAGCTGAATTTTATCCAGACAGATGCTGGATGTTTTTGTCACTCACACAGTAAAGCCCATATCTTTTTATGTATTCATTTACACAAACTGAAGTATTTCAAACCTTTGCTTCTTCCACAAAAGCCAAAATATAGTGTATGCAAATCACACTGGTCATCATAAAAATGAAATCAACAAACCTACACAAAATATTACGAATGTAGCATAAATCCTTAAAAGCAAATTGTTAAGAAATCAACTTTTATTCTTCTATAGTTACTTATTAACCTTAGTTAGTTTAGGAACCAGTTCACCTGAAATGGTGCTTAGAGGCTAGAGTGATGGAGAGAATAAACACATGACACCCAAAAAGGACTTCGGCTGATCTGATTAGTAAACAGTGGAGTATTGGTGCCACCCCAGAATTCTCCATCTGAATCGGCTAATTTGGAAAGATTATTTTACACCTCAATCTAACACACATGACAGATTTCAAAGTGTCAAACTCTGAGCTCAACACTCAAAGAAAGAGGCTTTTAGTTTGAAATGTTTGTACAAAACCTGCCCAACAGAAGTCTAGCATCAACAACGAAGGCAATGGTTTCAAAAGCTGGTGTACTGTTGAGTATTGTAAGAATTGAAGAGTCTGGTCAGAAGATCCAAGAGGATAATTCACTCCAGTATAGCACAGAGTGACCATGAAGTACTCTAGGTACAGCCCAGTCAGGATTCAACAGAATCAATAAAAACAAAGGCTTTATCCAGACTATCAGCAATAAATGGAGTTCAAAGGATTGGTATTGGATGATGAGAAGGCTCCTTGATTACCAGCTGATGGTTCCGGGTTAGGAGATGTTTTATCTGACATGGTTATCAAAGGTCTTCCCCTCCCCCGTTCTACATTTGACGAAGCATTGTTGATCAGATCTCTGTATCTTGACTGTTATTTTGGAGAGGGACACTTTAAAACAATTTTCAGACTAGACACCATCAAACTTCAACAATACATAGCACAGAAAATCCAGAAATAGAGTCGTACAGACAACATAAACCTAATCATACTCTTCTACTCTCATAAAATACTCTGCTCTCAACAATGAAGCTCTTGTGATCAACTTTGATTAGTTTCGAAATGCATATCTCATGCTATTCTAGCGTGATGTTCAACGCATGTACTTTTCTGAAAATATTATAATATTTACACCCTGTGTATCATGGCCCTTAAAATGAAGAATTACACACGTAGATATTTTGAGTAAAAATATTTTTGTATCATAAAGAATGTATTTCTCTATATTATATAATTATAAGAAAAAAAACATATAAGTCATGTATGTCGCTAAGATTATGTTACCACTGTTATTAAACTGAAAAGAAAAATATGCAAATAGCAAATGACATGTGTGCAGATGATACACAAATGATGATACTACACAAATATTGATAATACACCAAATCTAGAATTATTTTTCTTTACTGTCAACTATGTTATTGTTATAATCCAAGTAAATATTTCTTTGTATTTCAAAAAGTCATATTTTTGAGAAATGCTTTGTGCTTTCTTGTTTGAGGTCAGCACATGGAGTTAAACGCAATATGGTGGAAAACTCTGTTACAGCTAAATCTATTAATTAATTAGAGGGAAATTATATGATTTTCGTTTTATATCAGAGTTGGTATTTACATGTAATGTCATTCAGTGTTAATATTTAAAATATTACAAAAGTTAAAGTAACCTTTATGAGAATAAAATAATTATATGGGAAAAATTACTTTCTTTATCCCAGAAGTATATTTACATTTATGCATTTGGCAGACACTTTTATCCAAAGCGACTTACATTTGAATAAACATATATATATTTTTTTCTGTCAGTTCTTGCTTTCCCTGGGATATGAACCCACAACCTTTGCGTTGTTAGCGCCATGCTCTACCAACTGAGCCACAGGAAAGCTAACCACATTTTAATTTTGCCAAACATTGTTTATCAGCTAATAGAGAGTTGTTTAGAAGGGATTACTTTTGTTTTAACAGTTTCCCCCCTACGGCCAGTTAAAAATGTCTAGAATCACCACTGGTATTAAAACTATCGACTGTAAGAATTATAGATGACAACGACTAACCGAAACCAAGGAACAAACTGACATATGAAACATAAAACAATAAAGTTCTGAACTTTGTTCACTGTGTAGATAATCAACAATCATCTAAATTATATATTCTTTTTTTTTACATTTTTACACAATTTAATGAGAATTATCTTTTAAAGGTTGGCAACAGTGATGAAATCTCAGTTGAAGCATCGTTTGTTGCAGTCATCAAGGACTACGACTGCTTTATTCTTTTGTTAAAGTTTGATTTGCAGCCATCATTTAACTGTGAAAAAAGCTAAAACATGTGAATGTTGGACGATGCTTTCCAATCCTGGGAAACCAGTGATGATGTCATCGGTCTCTTTGCGTTCTACTGTTGGAGGATCCAGTTGCTGAAGCAGCATTCGAAGCGCACCAGATGTGCTTTAATGGCTTACATCACAGTCTTGTCAAACACAAATTGAAGTGATACAGCTTCACCACTGATCAACGACACACTTGTGTTCCTCTCCCTGCAGGTCAAGTAAAGAGTGGCTGCTCTTTGTTTTTGAAAAGTGAATATACGATTCTGTAATTGTGCTTTATTACATGCTCTACTTGTTCTTTCTCCTGATCTGAACAGGTTTTGATTTGTTGTTGTTTTTTTTTTTGTTTGTTTCACAGGAAGCTGAAGCTCTACTGAAGAAAATGCAGATGTAGAAGCGGCTCTGAATCCGCTCGCTGCCAACTCCTGCATTTCCGGATTGCTTTTATTTCTTTGCTGACCCCATTTGTCTTTGTCGTTATTAAATCATGTATTCAGACGGAAGAAATTCAATCTGGCTATTGAACAACTGAAATCATTTTTACGATTAAGCACTCCTCTCATATTTAAGCATTTGTAAAATGTACTTGAGTCTTGATGATATACTGTAGAGTAACCAATACGAAAAAGGCCTTGAGAAGCACATGTTTTGTTTAAATTAAATGTGCTTTCTCATTTTCCTCAGTTTTTGCCATTCCTTAAGGACAGAATGTATGTGCCTATATTTCTTTACTGACGACTTTGCCTTAAGTGTTTCATTGTTGGTTCTGTCCTTATACTCCCACTTTTAAAATCCAATTATTGAAATAAGAGGAGAAAGTATAAAAGAATGTTGACACAGTGTATGATTTAGTTACATTTGTATGTATAGTTTACAGTATAGGATAGTTTCCAAAGTGAATTTTTGTGGTACTTATGACTTTACACAACTACGACAGGCATGTACGCCCTTCCTCTATATCCCTGTCACCATCAGTACAAAAACCAGGAGCTCAGAGGGGTTTCACAAAGGCTGTGCTGCGCAGCGCTGTTGCACTCCAGGAAGCGTTGATTACGTCTATTTAAAAAGCCTTGATCAAATCAATATTTCAAACTTTTTACACTCCTGGACTCCTTTTCTTTTCGTGATTTTAAAAGGGGAGTATTTAATGTGAATTCATTTTGTTGTAACTCTTTGCAGAGGTTTTCAAAAGTATTTTTTTGCTTAAGCTTATAGATATCGGTGTGACATTTCCCTTCAGAGTTTCACATTTTGTATTGATCCTTAAAAACGAATTGTGAAATTGGCATTTGTGTCTTAATCACTGGCAGTCTTAATGCCCCCTTTGGATAATTTTATGAAATCTATACATTTTTTTCTGTCAGTGTCTCAGGTCTGAACAGAAGGTGTCCCTGAAGATGCCAACATGTGCAGAAGAGGCACAATGGCACTAGATACTACACAGTAAAATCCTGAGAGTTAAATTAACTCTACTCGGAGTATATTTGGTCCCACTCTATATAGAGTTAAACC
>SRMA01025077.1:48291-76822 GCA_007224835.1 Danionella cerebrum | reverse complement strand
AAATATCACCCAAATGTGTCACTTTTATTTATTTTATGCAAGAATTCTATTGTGTATTGGCAGCTTTTCAAAATAAAGATTATGTAAGTTTTTATTTTTTTGTACCGAACCGAATGAACCGAACCGAACTCTCCAAGACACTGTACCGAACCGAATACAATTTTAGCGTGCCGTTACACCCCTAATATTTATAGTAGGTATATCACTTTGACTTTGTGCACTGCATTTTTTTACCCATATCCATTTTATAATTAATTAACTTAATCATTATTAAAACATTTTTGCACAGTATTATATCTTAAAATAGGAGAGAAGTACTTGAATTGAATAAAAAAGAATATATAGAATAAGAATAAGAATATATAAGAATAAATAGAAAACTTTTCAGTAGCACAAGTAAATGTACTTCTCTACTTTCCGCCTCTGCATATTTGCATTCACACGTTTCATCCTTCAAGCTGTTTATAGACGAGCTCAATGTCAGGAGATCAGCTTTACCTCACATTTCTGCTCGCCATAATTCTATTTTGACCCATACATCAGCATTTTCAATTAGTCTGACGTTAGGATTGAAGGCCAGCTAAACTTATTGTCTGTTAATCCATGAGAGTTCCCCTCTTACCCTTCTAAACCACTGACTCTTCATCCGGCACGGATTACCCATCAGGTCTCATGGGGTAGAAGCATCGCGGCAGCTCTAATCTACTGCTTTCCCAGAGCTGGGATCATTAGCTGGATTGGACTTCTGTTCTGAAGCAGGCAATGGATTACTATGAGACCAGGTGTTGTCCCATAAGATGGAGTGAAGTAGGGTAGTATTTTGGGATGGAGTTTGTGGATTGTGTTGAAAGAGCTGATTGAAGACAATGCTGTGAGCTTACTAGCAAAGTTCACTTAGAGAAATGATTTCATTAGCAGTGACACACTTTCTGGAGTCTTTGATTAAGAATAAGTCAGGTTTGTCTATATAAAGTTATAAATATAAACTATGTCAAGTTTGCCATTTGTATTTTTCTGCATCTCCAAAAAAGCAATGTAAGTATTTGTTTGAGTGCAGCATTTGTCTTAACTATTTGCTTTAAAAAATTACCTTTAAAAACGTGTGTGCAGTGCTTGATATCATTTTTTTAAAACAACCCCAGCTTTTTTTTACATTGCACAATAATTCCACAACAATCCTGAAATTGCACAAAAAATGAAATTCTGAGTAGTAAATTTTATAGTTTGCCCTGCAATGGACTGGCGACCTGTCCATGGTGTACCCCCGCCTCTCGTCCAATGTGCGCTGGAGATAGGCACCAGCAGACTCCCGTGACCCCTAAAGGGAATAAGCGAGTTGGAAAATAAGTGACTGAATGAAATTTTTTATAGTAGTAAAGTGTTGATATGAATAAATCCCCCCAAAATGTCAAAACATTGTGAAAATTCTCCTAAACCGTATTCACTGTTCCTAACACTTTTTGTTCAATTGTGCTTTGTTTTTGTTTTGTGCCCGAATCTTGAAAAACACAAGCCATATCACAGATATTGTACCATCAAGGGTTAATCTTTCTTTTCACCACTAGATGGCTGATGCTGGGATTGGCACAAGCACCAATGCGTCCAGGGAATTCTAAGGGTTAAACTATTTTAGTGAATTTGATGAGTGTTTTAAAGTGCCTCATATCCTTAAAGAATATAGTATATAGTAGTAAAGTGTTGATATGAATAAATCCCCCCAAAAGGTCAAAACATTGCCCATCTCTGCCATCGCGCGGTCGTAACGAAAACGAGAAAAAAACTACATTTCCCACAATGCCTTGACTACGGTAGCCGCAGCAGTGCTTCCACATCCATACTCATGAGCGGAACTGCTGCCGTGAGCTCTCTCTCTCTCTTGCTCGCGTGAGGAAAACAAAACGCTCTCAATGACTGAAACTCTTCTTTATGAACTCAAACTCAAATCATCTCTCAACGGTACATCTCACACATGTACATACGAGATAACAAACGTAAGTAACGTGCTCTGCAATTGGGTAGTGTTGCTAACCAGGTAAGAGCGCATAAGGATCATATCTTAACACCATGCAACCGAATTGTCACAAAAAAAATAATGAGTTATTTAACATTAAGGAGTAGTTACATTTATTTTACATTAAAATAATTATTAAGTATTATTTTACATCATGGGTTGCCCAGATTCTTTTAAAGGTTTAAAGGGGGGCTCGACTAAAAAGTTTGAGAAACACTGTATTATTACTAATGTGGGGGCAATGTTACTAGCTATTATTAGTAATGTAGTGACAATGTTACAAGCTATTATTAGTAATGTAGTGACAATGTTACTAGCTATTATTAGTAATGTAGTGACAATGTTACTGGCTATTATTAGTAATTTAGTGACAATGTTACTGGCTATTATTGGTAATGTAGTGACAATGTTACTAGCTATTATTAGTAATGTAGTGACAATGTTACTGGCTATTATTAGTAATGTGGTGACAATGTTACTGGCTATTATTAGTAATGTGGTGACAATGTTACTGGCTATTATTAGTAATGTAGTGACAATGTTACTAGCTATTATTAGTAATGTAGTGGCAATGTTACTGGCTATTATTAGTAATGTAGTGGCAATGTTACTAGATATTATTAGTAATGTAGTGACAATGTTACTAGCTATTATTAGTAATGTAGTGACAATGTTACTGGCTATTATTAGTAATGTAGTGACAATGTTACTAGCTATTATTAGTAATGTAGTGACAATGTTACTGGCTATTACGGTATTACTAATGTGGGGGCAATGTTGCACTGGAACAGTGATGGTGATAACGAAGGGTGGACTTTAGAGTGATGAGTGGGGGCAAAGAAAAACATTACAGCCTTTTTTTGTTACTTTTACTGTTTACTGTCTGTTCATGTTACATGTTTGGCTGTTAACTTTTACACAGTTGATATAAAATATTTTACAACAGTATTTGGTTCAGAATCTTTTTTTTCTAGATCTTTTCTAAATTGGGTGCGTCTTATGTGCCGGTGCGTCTTATGAGCCGAAAAATACGGTAATCTTTCTTTTCACCTCTAGATGGCTGATGCTGGGATTGGCACAAGCACCAATGTGTCCAGGGAATTCTAAGGGTTAAACTATTTTAGTGAATTTGATGAGTGTTTTAAAGTGCCTCATATCTTTAAAGAATAAGAACACTTCCACTTGAAAGAATTTAGCCTCAGAAAGTTCTTAAAAAAGTTATATGGGGTCAATTTTGCTATTTGCTACCAAATCTCTTGACAAGCTTTAAATGGCCCTTAAAAGCCAGGCACCAAGGGTTATTCCCTTATTCTGAACCAACTTTTCCATCATCCCTCTTGTTTACTCAGCTTTCCTATCTTTTCAACCTTCGGTTATTATCTCTTTTCTAGCGCACATGCTCCCCTTCCATTTTTCTGTTTTTTTCTCCATTAATTAAGTGGTGATGGTAGTGGGTCTAAATTTAACCACACTTTATCTCCCAGTTCTCCCGGACAGTGTCTGATACTGTAGTCCCATAACTCTCCAGCTAATGAGGAGAAATTGCTTAAAATGGCAGTGTGCTTTTGTATTAGGGGTTCAAATATGTCTGTTTTACCTACTATAGCTTATACTTGAGCAAATAGCATATTTATAGTTACTTTTGTATAGGATATCATGAATTTATTACAATATATTCAACTACTTGAAATATTTTGAAAGTTGCTATTTTGATACTGTTGGGTCTTTCATCTACCTTTAACATGATTGACCACAACTTGCTGCCATTTTGTGCTTGCTTAGGTTGATTCAAATTTAAACGCTGATTACCAGAAATCGCCTACTCTGCCTTTGTCGATTCAGGGATGCATTGCTGACAGCCGTTCCCCCCTAACTGTGGGGTTCCTCAGGGCTCTATGTTGTGCCCTTTCCTTTTTTCAACTGATGCATGAAATTTTGTGTTTTGGACCCACTAACTTAAACATCCACACTAAAAATCTACTTCATTCCCATTTCTTATCAATTGCATCACATGGGTGAAACCTGGGTGTCACTATTGACAATGACTCAGTGCTTACTGAGAAAATTAGGGCAGTTTTTACACTTTGTTATCCTTCTAGGATTTTGAAATTATCTACATTTATTACTGTAATAGGAAAATATTTTAATCCTATTGTTCTAAGATAGAGCAGGATGTTACATCACAAACAGGAACTTATATCACAGCTAGGCTGTTGGAGTTTTGGAGATTTTTGTGCCTTCTACTCTGAAAGGGTTTCGTTCAGACCGTTTCTCTTCCCCCTTATTCCTTTTTTGTTCTCAATGCAGCATGGTTTCTTATATAATAAAGCTGTATTATCACAATATTTCAAAACTCACTTTCCCGGGGTCTCAATCAAGTAAATTTGAAAAGACTCCAGTTTGTGCTGAATGCTGGGAGCAACATAATGGAACCAAGAAACCGAGGTCCATTCTCCGCCCTTGGCTTTTTGCACTGGCTTAGTCTTGTGGTCAATAAGACAGTAGACTTTCTGGCTCCTTTTTTTCCAACTTTTGTTCACTTTCTTAGATCAGTTGACCAAGGTCTCTTCAATGGCTTGCCACTTCATATTACAAAGGCTCCTTTAATGTGCATTTTAAACATTTTATTTAGTACAGATGAAATTTTACTTGATTTAATCTTTCTGTTTTTTTCCCACCTTTACAATTAATCGCACCTTCACTCTTAATACCCCTGATGTTCCTCTATATACCATCATCCTTACCAGCAAGAAATTTTCAAAGCAAAACAAAGCAAAATGAAGTACGCTTAGGGGGATTAAGTCCTGATAGATGGCCTTTTTGACCACAATGATACATTAAAAGCTTTGCCGACTTGTCATGGTTTCCTGGAGAATTCTGTCGGGTAGGTGGAATGGATGGTTGGATAGAAGATTGACCTGCTTTTTTGCCTCTCTCTCGTGTTGCCCTTGGGACTCTAAACGCTAAAGCTATATTTTAGCCTTGCATGGTCATGCTTGCTAACCTGCGCTCTGTGATGCCTGGCTCACTCTGATATCTTCAGCTCTATTTTCCTCCATTCGGCTCCAGCACCCGCTGACCTGGATTCACAGCGGCAGGCTGTCAGCTCATCCAACAGGTTCTGGTCCAGAAGCATGGCAGTATTAAGAAACATAGTTTGCCAGATGCTAGAAGGAAGACAAATGAACATGTCTGGGTGCTTAGAGGATGTTCGCTGTACACTCTGACCTGACACCATCTACCACTTCTGTGCTGGATGTCAAATCAGTTTGGCGCAGGTGGAAAAAATTCCAGAATTGTGGTATTTTGTTGATGTGCAGTTGGTGCTTGATTCCTGTAGGGTCTAAATGGATGGCACCTTTGATGATAAGGAATGAAATGTTTATGTGACTGTGAAAACAAAACAAAAACAAGTTTTGTCTGAAGATCATTATTTTCTTACAATTATACTCTTATTACAATCATAATCCAAATATACTCTAATACAATCAATCTCTTGTATATTTGGTGAAATTTTGGTCAGAATCATGAGGTTCTGCATGCTAACTCTCCGAGACTTTGCTATGAGAGCCGCTCTGATTAGTGCCAAATGGCTAGGGATGGAAATCCCAGATTACACATTCTAACTACTGCAATGACATAATGTGTTTCCATTAGCAGGCTTTGTTGAGGATTCAATTTTAGGTATTAAGACATATATAGGTCAAAGCTGCTAGCACACGTTTTAACCAGTTACACCCCCAGCCCCAGCAAACATAAACCCTTTATCTCCTTTCCTGTCAGTGGGTCAGGCAAGGAAACAAATCTGTCATTATGTCGCATTGTTGCCTTTCTTCCAACGGTAAATTTCATCATAATTTCAATACTATGTACCTTAAAGTAACAAATAAAGTAAACCAAGATTATACCTTCTTAACCAAGCTTGACCATACAGAGCCTTTTTACTGTACACTTGTTTTTTCAGTTCCTTAAAAAGTCTTTAATTGCCATAAAGTGGAATAAAGGCAATAAAAGCATTACAAGCTTCACAGTTGTACAACTTGGATCCAAAATTAATTACATTTAAGCAACTGTACTGTAAAATTATTGACTGATACAAACAGGGTTTAATTATTAGTTAATTATTAATAGTTAATTATTAACTTATACAAACAGGGCAGCGTTTAAATACATCTCTTATCTTCATTATTCTGTCAGAGATCAACCCTTACACACCCTTACAAGAATAAATTGGTCATAATAAGTAGGTTATAAGACAATTAGTCATAAGTAGAGGTGTAATGATACACACTGGTCACGATACGCTACACATCATGATATTATGTCAATGGTACGTTCATGATATCTATAAATAAAACTAAAATGTGTATAAACCCAATTTACTGAAACTCATTCAATGTTACAACTAACAATGTAAAATTAAACTGAATTTTATAAGTTAACAATGAAAATACAAATGACACTGTCTAGTTTGGTATGTATTACATTGTATAATATACTCCAGCCTGTAGGGGGCAGCAATAAAACATGTAAACGCAAAGAGAGAACCATTTAAAAGAGAAAAATAACGTAAAGGAAGTGGTATAAGGTAAGGTTTAGTAATGAGTAAAGTTTATAAGAATTTCAGCCCAGAAAATAACACCGTTCTGTTTTCTGCTATTCATACAGCAAATTGTTACTCTAAAAGAGATGAGAGTTTTTGAATAGTTTGATCTGAAATGCTCCTGTTCCAAATGGATTCAATTATGTATGCTAAAAGGGATCTATCGCCAAATCTGGAGAAGGGCTAAATAGATTCCGAAACGATACGAAATTATTAAAGTTGAAAATGAGCTAATTTAAAACGAGAGGATTGTTTCTTTAAATCTGCAGGTACTATGTTTATATGCTTGTTTTTCATCTCTGTTACATTGATTTTGAACCTGAATGTTTTTATGTAGTGCTTTTCCCTCAAGAAGTTCTTTAACCACATTTCTTTTGTTCTTTTTTTCCAAGGACCCCTCCATGGCCAAGGTGAGCGGTGGGAGGAAGAAAACGGTTTCCTTCAGCAGCATACCTTCAGAAAAGAAGGTTAGCAGTGCTGCAGATTGCCTGGCCTTCATGCAGGGTGGCTGTGAGCTGAAGAAGGTACGACCCAACTCGCGCATCTACTCAAGATTTTACACTCTGGACCCTGAACTGACTTGCCTGCGATGGGAACCCTCCAAAAAAGATGGCGACCGAGCCAGACTTGATATCTCTGCCATTCGAGAGGTTCGCACTGGGAAAAGCACAGAGACCTTCCTTCATAATGGCCCACTGGATCACCTGGCTGAAGAAGCAGCCTTTTCCATTATTCACGGGGACGACTATCAATCCCTTGACCTGGTTGCTCTTTCTGCTGATGTGGCCAACATCTGGTTGACAGGGCTGCGATACCTGTTATCTCACCCTGGTGTAATTGTTGGAGGATCAGGGGTAGATGGTGGTGTGGGAGAGGGCAGCATTGGGAGCAAGATGAGGAGGAACTGGTTGACGACAGAATTTGCTCTTGTTGATGAAGACGGACATGGGATTGTGTCGGAGGATACAGCCGTGGCCACAATCTGTAAACTCTGCCCTGGCATTAGGGAAGCAAAGGTAAAACTTGTTTTTTTTTAATTCAGTTTGATTAAAACATCTTGCATTACATATGTAAATTTTGTAAAATGCTGAAAGTTTGATGACCAACACTGAAAAAAATGCAACTTGATCAAAGGGAGAGGATTGCTGGGGGAATTAAATGCCCTCAGAGAACTAATGTAAGTTTTAAAATGTAACATGTAGACTAATGGTGGACTAGTCCAGATTAGGACCAGGAGACATTATATTTGGACTGTGGAATCTTCTGATATTCTAAAATGCCTGATAAAATTATCACACATAAAAGCTAATTTCAGCACTTGTCTGTGATGTGTTTTAAGATGAGTTTTGGTTCTAACTCTTGTAGATTTTCATACCACAGGAACTCAGTTGCTATGTTATGGCAGCTGGGGTAGCTTGAGCGTAAGCGGAAGCAGAACCTCTGAGTAGGTGCTACCAAATTAGAATAATGAGCAGAGTGTAGCTGGACTATAAAATTAAAGGGTCTTTGAGTTAAAAATCTGGTTGAAAAGCAAGTGACCCAATTATTTATATATAAGTGACCCATAAATTGTTTAATCGTTGACCCAAACATTTTTATTTTAAAATCTTGGCCCTCATAGCGGAAATTCACCAATGCTGGAAACTACCCTCTGTGATTTCCAATAATTTGTTCAATATTCTTATTGTATATAGTACATTTTTAAATCAAGTTGATAAATGTGATGCATTTTTGTTCAGATATTGAGTGGATTGCGGATTTATTGGTAACTCCGGTCTTGAAAAGGATTCTTTCATTGGACCTTGAGCAGTTTTGTTTGAGAATGACTGTTTTACTAGAGTAATCTCTTTTTATTATAGATTGACTTGTTAGCCAGACACACTTGGATTTTGACAGCTGTGACAGTAGCTCAGTGTATGTTCTAGATTTGTGTGGACTGGACAGCTGTGAACCAGAGGAGGGCAGACAGAAGCCACAGGGCCAAGTCTTCAAGTCTTTGTGACAGTGGGTATGAGACATCTGCTCAACGTGTCTTGAGAAACGAGTAAAGGCGAAAAGGGCAACGAGGAGCTGGATTTCTATGCATGCTGCATACTCTAGGCAGTATCTGGATAGGGCATGATATAATGCCGTGTGATGAACTGCTCAGTCAACAACACATTGATAATATTTAATCATTTAACTCTTTAAGAGTACTTTTACATGTGCTGTTCACTCAATTTGTTTGGTTAAACAGGAATAGCAACTGATATCTTGCATAATTTCTTTGTCTTCTATGCATTAATTTCAGACCACTTTACCCATATTTGGACTGGACTAGTTTTACAGGGGGTCATTAGAGAAATTTCTGTTTCTCAGACATTACGTGTTTTTATCCCGCCCACAATCTAATCACGTGACCTTGAACACCAATCAAGAGATTGCAAGCTAAAGACGCTTTTGTAAAAAAACAGACTTGTTAGTCCCGTTCGAATCGGCACATGACAGACATCGTCTGTGTAGTTTACTTAAAATGTCATTTGGAGAACTAGTTGAAACAAACCAAAATTTAATGTGAAATCTCCAAAACGACTTTCATTTGGACAGCATTAACGTGCGGGAAAATCCAACTAGAAAATAAATGTAAATGAAGTGCTTCACAAGAAGTGCATCAAAATATATTATTGACACATTTGTCTTTGTTTTTTCCTCAGGTTCGTTTACGCTTTAAGGAAATTCAGAGAAGCAAAGAGAAATTAACTTCCCATGTGACACTGGAAGAGTTCCAGGAGGCCTTCTGTGAGTTGTGTACACGACCTGATGTTTATTTCCTGCTAGTGCAACTCTCTAAAGACAGAGAGTGCCTTGACGCCCAGGATCTCCGTCTTTTCTTGGAGACAGAGCAAGGTCTCTCCCTGGTCACCACTGAGGGCAGCTTGGAGCTTCTTCGCCGATTTGAGCCCTCTGCTGCTGGGCGTGAGCGAAGTCTACTGGGCCTGGATGGGTTTACTCGCTACCTACAGTCAACGGAGTGTCAGTTATTAGATCCTGAGCACCAGAGTGTATGTCAGGACATGAAGATGCCCATGTCTCATTATTTCATCAGTGCCTCCTATCGCTCCTACCTGCTGGATGATCAAGTCCATGGCCGAGCTGATCTTGGGGGTCTCACCCGAGCTTTGCAGGCTGGCTGTCGGTGTCTGGAACTGGGTGTCACCGACGGACCAGAAGGAGAACCCCTTTTAGGTGTAGACCATAGTTCAGATGGAAAGCACCATCACCACCATCATCACCACCACCATCACCATCATCATGGTTTTGTTACACTGCGCAGTGCTCTGGAGGTCGTCAACAAGTATGCTTTCCTCACCTCCCAGTATCCTTTACTGCTCTATCTATGTCAGCGATGTTCACCTTCCCAACAACGCACTCTTGCACAACACCTCAAAAAAGTTTTTGGGTCCAAGCTTTATACCCCTGAATCTCTGCCTGTAAGTTTGGGAGGACGGGCGACCAGTCTCCCCTCTCCAGAACAGCTAAAGGGTAAGGTGCTGCTTGTTGGAAAAAAGCTACCTCCTGAAGAAGAAGGTTCAGAGGGAGAGGTTTCAGAGGAGGATGAGGAAATTGGTGGGGGTGGTCCATTGGCTGGGAGACGAATGACAATCCCTGGAGAAGAGGAATTGGGGGTGGTTCTTGTTGTTCCTCCTCCCACACAGCCAAGGCGCCTTCGTCTTCGGCGGGAATTGTCAGATCTTGTTGCAGTTGCCCGTACTGGAAGTCGGAACTTTTATTCTCACCGAGCAACCCTTCAGCCAGCACAGCAGCATTCACCCCCCTCAACTCCTTCCACACCAGGTACACCCATGAACATTGACCCCCCATATTGGACACTGTGCTCTCTTGGAGAAGGTGAGGCCGGACGACTGGCTAATGAGAGTCCTGAGGAACTGGTGAGCTTTACCAAGAGGAATCTAACCCGCGTGCGCCCCAGCTCGGTTCGACTAGACTCTAGTAACCCAAACCCACAAGGTTACTGGAAAGGAGGTGTGCAACTAGTGGCACTCAACCAGCAGACTCCAGGAGCCATGCTAGACTTGAACCGTGGGCGTTTTGTACAGAACGGCGGGTGTGGATATGTGCTCCGTCCAGCAGTCATGCGAGAGGAGGTTTCCTACTTTAGTGCCCAGTCGCAAGGTTGTGTGCCTGGAGTACCAGCACAAACACTCAGGGTGAAGGTCATTAGTGCCCATAGTCTACCCAAGCCACAAGGTTCCGGTGCCAAAGGTGAAGTCATTGACCCGTATGTGGTGCTGGAATTGCATGGTGTGCCTGCAGACTGTACAGAGCAGAGAACTCGCACTGCTGCTCAGAACCTGGACGACCCACTGTTCGATGAAACCTTTGAGTTTCAGGTGAGAGAGAGGAAGCCCATCACATCACCACTAATCTGCTTTCATGTTTGTCACACTGTGCTTTTTCAACTGCCTTTCTTTTTATTTTTAATAACAAGGTCCTTGAAAATATCATTTGCGTTTCATGCACTGGCTTCTTATAAATCCATTCTAACAGCCTTAAGCCTTGAGCAGTCTAGCTCCAGCCTACCTGATCATTCTCCACACTTCTAAAATGATGTGTCAGGTTAGATGATTATTGTAAATGGCCCAACATCTTGAAATGTTTCATCATGAAACTATTATTCATTATCTCGATGCCTAGGACACAACTTTAACTTTGAAGCTTTTCGTCATGATTTTCTGTCCCATATAACACAATTTAATCTATACTAAATATATTCCATGAGCTGCTTTGAAGATACATAGAATAGAAATACATATTTAGAATCTTATTGTCTGGGATATAACAGGAAGTTACATTACTGCAGGAAGTTACATCACAACAGGATGTTACTTGTTTCTTCAGTAAGGCAGGACAACTAAGCTTTGTTTCCTACAGTTGCTCTCTCAGGGTCTTTCCCTCCTTCGAGCTATTTTGTCCCTCTTTCGCAGCATGGTATTTTAGCTGTTAGCATCTTCCGTGTTTAAAGTTAAATCTTCCTAAACCTGGGTTCCAGTGTCTTCTGTAATGGGTTATGATTCACATTTAAATTACAGGAGCAACTGCTTAAAAACACAATTATAAATCATATTTATTTATAATTACACATTATATTCCTTCTGTAAATAAACTATTCATATCACTGGAACACATCGCTGCCTCTTGGCACAATTAATTTCTTCCGCTCTGAGTTTGAAGCTTGTCTGGGATGATTACGAGACTTGCGTTTGCGAGTTGAGCAATGAAATGGTTTACATGATGTCTTACCCGTGGGTTACTGACCCTGAGTTATGTGATGTCGTTAGGGTCATACAAGTTTAGACTGTGAATGCTCTTGGGGCCAGAGTATAGTCTCATTTGTCAGCATCTTCTGATCCATATTTAACACCAATGACCTACTGCATTAGAACCTGTACGTGACTTGTTGTCTCCAGGAAATTCCTCCTGTATAAGATTAATTACAGCATAAATTGTGCCATTTAGCATTGGTCTCTCATTATGATTAGGTTGATATACAAAGTCTGGCTCTGAAACTTGCAAACTAATGCTGGTACACATGCCACCAGTCAGATGCGCAAATGGAGTGGAATGTGGTGAAGTGTAAGAATCTGATTGGCTGTCCGTTTAAGGGTTCATGCTTGTTTGGGCAACTATGGTGGAGCATGCTAGTGTTTAGGTGCTGAGACTGAGTTGACCATGTGATATCAACTTTCGGTTTTGTGTCTGTGCAGCTTTTGAATTTTGCTATAATACATAGATATTCTAAGATAAAACACGCATGGATAGCGTAGATGTACAGAATACAGAGCTGTTATCAAGAACTAAAATGAGGGTAATGCATTCAGAGTGTGCTCATGTTTGTGCTGGGACTCAAGTACTTTATGTGCAACTTAACATGATCCTCCCAAGATCTGTAATTAAGGAAGATCTCCATCAAAACTTAATGGCCTCCTAACGGTTATGTTCTTGCCCTGGATCGTAGTTCAAACCTTCAGTCCAGATAACTCATTATACCGCTGCATAAGTAGGTGCCAGTTCCTTCAAGCATGATTGTTTTTCAATGTGGTGACCTTTCTTTTAACAGGGCTTAATTACCATTGCTCCTGAATCTAGACAGTTTTAATTATGAGATGCAGATGAAGGTAGTGTCAAGGGTTTGTTTTACCTGTGAAATGGGGGTAATGGAGTGCATGCAAATATGCAGAACACTGAGTGTGAAACCAGACAGCTGTAACTGGCCATAAAATGTTCACCAGTGTTAAATTTCTATGTTTATGGATCATCATCCTCATCTACATGATACATCACATCCTAACTGCAAAAAAAGGCCCAACACATTTAAATCTTTGTGAATCATTTAAATTAGAATAATTGAAATGTGTGGAGATGTGTGTTCATAAAATTTGTTTTTTTTTTCCCCCAAAACACCATAACTCCATTTTGATGAATTTGAGTAAAAAAGTTTTTTTTTCTTTAGCACAAAAGTGGTTGGAGGAAAATCCACATTTTCTGTTCCAAACTTCATAAAGGACCTCAAAGTCAGACATAAACATTTAAAATCCAGATTTTAATATTTAAACATTTATTTTACGCGCAATAAATCCAAGGCATCAATATAATTGTTTTTCAAATGGAATAAACATCAGTTGTGAATCAAGTGGCAGGTTCCAGAATTGGTCGGTAAAACAGTGTCAGAACCCACATACAGATACTATCTGCGGGTCAAGTGACTCGCTTTCCGCAGTTTCTCCTTTCACCTTCTGGTGAATTTTGGACGTCTCTGCTGGATTTTATTCACTGTGATCAGTTAAAAAAGTGGCCTTATTCGGTTCTGTCTTTGTGTAATTATTTAAAACTTTTGCTGCAGATGACAACCGCCCTTTTTCCACCTCTGCAGCCCCTCATCTTTTTTGTGTTATGCTTGGTTTAATGGAGTTATCTCGCTTTGAGGAAAAAATCTAGTGCCGTTTATTGCAGTTTGTAAAAATGGACAACCACGACTGCATCTCACACCACACTTCAGATTTGGGCGTTTATCACATTTTGGAACCAAACTCTTCATTTATAAACATCATCTTTTTTGTTTCCACAGCATTTAATGCCATGACAGTGAAGAGGTGAGACAGGAAGCTAGCTGGTGGTGGGATGGGCAAGTAGACGTTGAGCTAGTCCTGTACAACCTTGGATTATTATTATTAGTAGTAGGAAGGGCAGGGGTATCACAACAGATATCGCCCACTCTGGAAAAATGCAAACTCTATACTTCTATACTTCGCTGCATGTATAGGATATAGGAACATATGGTTGAGGTGCGGTTTTTATCCAATAGCAGTGAGATCAATCCCCCCTCAAACCCACCCTATACATCAGATCTGGCAAAAAGAATTTTAAATCCTCCTGTTGAGTAGGTATGGTATTAATTTAATTAAGGGATGTTACAGTAGGAATAATCAGGGATTGCCACCAGTGTTCCTAATCAAACCATATAGCCACACTGTGATGGCCACACGTTTTGAGCATGGCTGCAAAAGGATATGGCACAGGAAGTGAATCCTGCTATACAGGAAGTCACCCAATTGGACTCTTCCAACTGCCTGCCACATCAAGGGGATTTTGTGTTCCATTGTTTGATCATTTAGTTGAAATTGAAGAAATTGTTTCATTTATATTTTCCATTTATTATTTAAACCAGTCAAAAGCCTGCCTGAAATTTTCTTTAAATTTTCAAATATTGATTTTTAAACTGAGTCTATTTTAAAATGATCTTTGAATTATATGTTTTTATTGTATTACTTCTGGTCAAGCTTGAGCATAGTGACCTTTGCCCTTGACTTGGTTTCCAGCTTTGATGTGTTCAGATCTGCTCAATGCTAAACAACTGTTTTCAATTTTCTTTGTCGGACGAGATCTAATGAGAGGTATTCTATTTAAATGTACATTTCACACTTCATCCACCCTCATTATAAAGGTTACTTTAAGGTATTTACAATACACAAGAAATGAAGTCTCTGCTATTGTGATTTAAAGGATATACCATATGGTTATTTGAAGAGGAGGTTTTGAGAAGGTTCCAGTGAAATCACAAATATATCTCGAACACACTTATTCTCTCCTGTGGGATTTGGCTTCTTGTTATTTGCATTTGTTTGTCTCCTGTTGCTTAGAGCTTGATGACATCACACAATTATAAATCATATGAAGGGCTACACCTATCAGTCCTTTTTGAGAGTGTACATCCCTGGGGGGATCTGACCGAATTTTTTCCTGTGGCTTTTTCTACCAAACGCTCAAGTGGCTGAGAGCCGGGACTCTAATGATGCAGTTATAATGTCAAGCTGAGTAAAGACATCATCAATTTTTTTGCAGATTAAGGCTGGTCTTTAACCTAGTGATGCAAGGGAAAAGATGATATTTGCTTTATGATAAATTTATTGATACCAGCTCATGCTATATTGACTACAAATTATAATATTTCAATTTTTTTGAGGTATTTACAAGTAAACACTAGCTGTGTTTCCATCCACTTTTTGTCATGCATGTTTTGGAATATTGCATAAAAAATGCCCGCATATTTTTAAAATGTGCATAAAAAAGATGATTAGCTTTTTATTCATAAAGCAAAAAAACATATTTGGTAATACGCTTTTTCTGTTGGAACTGGGGGGTGGTTGGGAGGCATTAATGAATTAACCAATGGACATGCAATGAACATCTGAAATGTTGTTTTGGTCATTCTGAATATCCTTAGACAAAGTCTGTCAACAAAGTGGTCGGGATGATCCCCTCCCAGAACTTTCTTAACCAGCTGCATTCCCAAAGAGCAGTCTCCCGCCTCCAGCAAGATAACATCACTATGAATATTGCGTTTCGTAGACAAAGGCCTTCTCCTAACACAGCAACTTTAATATTTCTTTTAATATTTGGATCCAGTTTATCAGGAAGTGACGATTTTGTTATTAATGGTGCTTAAATATTTTATGCATTATTCAAAGTTTTGTGCATAAATTTAATTTAAATGGAAACATGGATAATGTAGACTAGCTAAATGGAGCTGCAGAGTGAACTGAGGTTCAAGAGCTGGGAAACCCTTCAGGTGATCAAATAACTTTCTGAATCTTTCATAAGCCAACTGTTGTCACTCCACCCATGTTTGTGCACCCATTTCAGGATTACACTCGATAGGTTCCAGGCCTGTCATGGCGAAAGAGATGGTAATGGTATTCCAGGATGTTCATTTGAAGAGTAGGGGTGTAACCCTAGAATCACGATAAATTCAACCACTGTGCATCAACACTTTATAATGACCTCCATCTTCTTCACTTATACTCCATTTGAATCTGTGAATCAAAAGCAGGGTAATCTGCATCAAATGCACTACTTTTGAATCTAAGCAATCTCTGTGAACATTACTACGTACGTAAAACAGTTGTGCTCACAAGTTTACCAAATTATCAGATTTCTTGGAAATTTTTGATGTAACTTCCAGCATTTTTTTCTGCTCAGCCTTGAAGCCTTTTATTGTCAAATTACTGTGTTTTCTCTTTTTAAATCATAACGACAGGAGAAACTTTAGTTTAGATACTGGTGAGATGAGTCAAGATTGAATGTGGCAGTCGCAATGTTACATCATGTGACACTTTACTCCCATTGAGGATTTTCTGCGCACTTGGATATAGTGGCTCATTCTGGAAATCACCATCTCCATTTTGAATTTGATGATTTGGAACATGCTGGTTGGCTCACTCACTGTGTTTCACGTACTGATCTGTACGCTAATGCACTAGTTTCAAATAGACCTAACAAATACTTCTATAATCACTAGTAAACCAGTTTGTGATTAGTTTTCTGGTATAGAATGGAACTCAGGTGAATCCTGGAGAGTGCTGATAAATTAGAAACAATCTAAAGTACTTAAAATGTAAGGAATTAGAACTATTATTGTTTAATTGGTAGTGAACATCAAGTAAATCCTATTTGCTAAAGTAATCTAGTGGTGTTGATGAACATTCCGGAAGGCTGCAAGGTGTCTTGAAAACTAACAAGCACAAAGTGATTCTTTGTAAAAGATTCAGTGAATCAATTCATCATACAATTTTTACTGATCACATTGATTTCATATATTTAACAATTAATTCAGGGAATTCGAAGGGAGAATTTTCTACATTTCAGTGCAGATCTTCACCATTATAAACTCTGTGAATGGGTTTTATTACACAGTGATATTTACCGGTATATACAGCCCCTGGTGTTGCCTGTACTATTTTAAATGTGAATTAAAACAAACATTGCTGAGGTCAGGCCCTAGAATTTGACCTTCCCCCAGTCCAGTAGTCTGCATATACAACTTTTTGTTGGAGATTAGCAAAACTGTGTGGATTTTGATGAAAACACGCATAAACACAGGATCTTTGATGTAGACCGTACGTGTCTGAATTCATGGTGATGCTGTTTTGTATGTGTGGTTGAATGTAATTTCTCCAACCTTGTGTACTAATGTGTGCATTTCCTGGGGCATGGAGCAGCTTCTCTGAGATGCAGCACACCTGTCTCAAAGTGTTTCCTGTTCAGAGTCAAGTCCAGCCTTTCCGTGTGGGTGTTTGCTGCCAGCTGAGGCACTTTATCATTGCTGTTGCAAACAGAGAGCTTCAAACGTCTGCTATGTCTGAGTATAAATATTCATTTGGGTTTATGTGAGCTGGGGCACGTCAATACTGGGGGTGTAACAGTATATTGTGGCACAATATATTGCAATACCAAATGTTTTGTGTAGCTACCAGGAGAGCTGAAGAGTATTTGCTTCTTAGAGTGACTGTGATTCTAGTCACTTCTGAAACTTCTTTACCTTGTCTTCTTGTTTTAAGTAATGTTAACTCACATTAATACTTAACTCACATTTTATACAAGAAAAATTGTAAAATTAGCTCTCTCCATCACTTGATGATTTAATGCAAACGTTACCCCGGCACCATTTTTTAATTGTTATAGCATTTTTTTTTTCAACTTATTATTGTACATTACAAACTTGAATCGTGTCACACAGCTTATTAAGGAATTGTCTGCTATTACTTTTACTACATCACTGCCATTTTCTGCCATTTCATTTTATATTAACTTTTAAAAGTGAGAGAGAGAAGCTCAATCCAAATAAATATTTTGAACAAATACGTATGGGGCGATTCAAAATCAAGAGAGTTGTTTTGATCTAGCTCCACAGAGTAGTGATTAGCGGCAGGACATGTACGCAGGGTGGCACAGTTTTAATACTGTCAATGCTAAACAGTTAACACAGAACAAAGAAGAGAAAAGAAAAGAGAGTCTGAATGAACAGCTCTTTCAAAGTTCGGAAAAGAAGAGAGGGAGAGAGATCTACAGAACACCCTCACTTATAGAGCCTAGCTCTGATGTAACTTCCTGTTTGTGATGTAACTTCCTGTTCTATTAGATAAATAGGATAAAAAAAATTATTACAAGGTGAAGCAGAATCATGACTTGCTGCTGTTCTTGCAACAGCGGCACTTTTATTTCGACGTTAATCCAGAATAAACTTCATATTGTAGTGACTGGTGGAGAAGATGCTGAAGATGTTCGGTAATTGCCACGATGTATAATGCCACACATTCTCAAAGGATTCTAAAAATTATGTCGCACAGAGTGCCCTGTGCAGTGAACTGTTGCTGATGAGTTACGCTGTTGATGGTACATTTGTATTGTTGTGACATTCTGGTCAGAACTTTAAGACTATTTGTAATATCAACGCTCAGATGGCTACACTATTTAATTTTAGCTAACATATTGTTTAATTATCCAACAGTACTTTCCCATTCAGTTCAATTGTTAAATATTGTTAAATACAAAAATTCTGCTTTAATTGAAAATTGCGTATTAAAATCCTATTGTTAATTACGGCTTTTGTATTCAAACATCTAAATCCATTTGCAGCTGTTGATTACAATATATATGGAATGCAACAGCAGCACCACCCGCTCCCAGCACTCAGACCTTGCAACGGTTCAATAAAGTTCTTTTCAGGAGCCACTTTTCTTTGCAATAATTGAATCAAACTTTTGCACAGTAGTAGCAGTAGTTTTACTCTTCCATGAAGCTAGAGGAGGGAGCCACTGCAGGATTTAAGACTTTAATGATCTCATTGGCCATTTATTTGTGTTTGTCCTACATAGCCAGGTGTCCAGCCCAAGCATCTGCATGGTTAACATTTGCACATTTAAATAGATGACACTGTGGAAGTGGGCTGCTATGCAAATGATGTGTTTGTTTTCAGAGGGTCTGGTCTTGTGTAATGTTTCTGCTTAGCTCCTTTTATTATTTCAATTTCTTTGCAGCTTTTAGAGTAGTTGTGTTGCTGCACACCTCATGAAATAAACACAGTGTTTTCTCTCTCCAGGTGAACATGCCTGAACTAGCCCTGCTGCGCTTCGTAGTATTGGATGATGATTATATAGGGGATGATTTCATTGGCCAGTACACCGTCGCCTTTGAGTGTCTACAGCCTGGTTACAGGAATGTGCCCCTGCTTGGTCTCACTGGAGATCCTTTGCCCCATGCCAGCCTCTTTGTGCACATTGCCATCACCAACCGCAGAGGTGGAGGAAAAGCCCAGAGAAGGGGTCTGTCTGTCAGGAGAGGAGTTCGGCGGGGAAGAGAGTATGTCACCTTGCGGAACACAGGCATCAAGGTGCTGGATGACACTTTCCGGCCTGCCAGCGGGCATCTGCGTGAGGCGACAGACCTGCGGGAGGATGTTCTGGTAAGAGAGAGCTGCTTGCTCAGGCAGTGAGAACTCTAGAGATTTGATCTCAGCGAGACCAGCCACTCCCTGCTCAACAGAGCAGGTTACTCAAGTATACACACGTCCTTTCTGGTTCAAGTTGGATTATGTTGACTCCGTAATTAATGTGTTCAGTCTTTATTTTCTAGAGCCATAATACTTGCCATAACATATACCACAAAACAATGATAAACAGATAAACTTTTTTTTTTTCAGAGAGCCTTTTGTTTCAGCTCAAGTTATTTGTGGGCTTTTCTTTGCATCCCCTACAATTTTGGGGGGCAGTTGTAGCACTTTCGTTGGTTTTATTAGAATCACTTTCAACTTCTTAATCAGAGTTTAAACACTGCTTTATGTCAAGGTTGATGTAAACTTGAGATTAGAAGAGTATGCGGATTTTGAAAGTCAACCTCACAAGAAAACTTGGTTAGGATCGACATTTTATCTTCCAGAAGGATAACAACCCAAAGAAAAGTGAGTGTACTCGACTGTCTGCACAAAGCCTAGTCTTGAATACAATAGAAAATCTGTGGGGCACACTAAAGTCTGCAGTTTGTTCCAGAAGACCAATAAATCTAGAGGAGCTTGAGAGGTCTGCTCAGGGAGAATGGGCTATTATTCCTCAGGAGACATACTTGAGACTGGTTGAGATCTACAGCAAACAACTAAAAGCTCAAACGAAGTGACACAACATTTTTTTTGTCTACATTTATTTGTAATGCAAACACTATAATCTCCCCGAACAAACGACCATATTTATAAAATCATATTACTGTTAAATATCACTTGAGAAAAATATGAAAACGATTTTTTGTACTGTTCTTAAAATTCCAGGATCAGTTCGTAACATGATCATCACGCCTCCCCATTGGGCAGTGCTATCAACTATGAAAGAAAAGATCAGTTTCTAGGGTTAGGTTTAATTAAGCGTTGTAAACGTGCACAGACACACGTTTCTAGCATCTCTGTGTAGATTGATCTTAACTGCCAAGTGAAATAAGACCAAGTGAAATGTAAGTTCATTGACCTAGAACCTTGATAATCAAAGGCTGGAGGGTAAGGTATCCGTGGTTCAGGTGACAGGACTTGGATCGAATGCCAGAGCAACGTTCAGTGCTTGCGGAAGGACTGCGGAGCAACCACATCCATAATTACTGTGTTTAAAATGCTGCTGATGTCACAAGGGCAGCCACTGGTCAGACAGTGGCCTCAAAACCCAGTTGGAACGTTGCTTTGGTTTTTTTCTTTGTAACCATCTGAAACAAGGATGTTCTGCATGCCAGTGTTCTGTTGCATGCCACAGCTGAATATCTCTTGCCGTGCACTTACCGTTTTCATGGTAGGTCTCTAAATGGAAATCCAGGGGGTGGGTGTGAGGTGTCCTGTCAGTTGGAAAATAGAAGCTGTCTCTCTATCTGGCAGACCCTATTTTAAGGAAAAGCATGATAAACGCTGAAGACTAAAAGCAGAGGCCTGACAACAATCGAAAGCTGAAAGCAGTTTAATGACACAGGTTTATCTCTGTGTGGGAAGGAAAGCGCTTCATTAATCTGCTTTTGCTTCAAAAGTGGTTTTGTTGCTTTTGTTCAGTGCGTTTTCTTATATAAATGTCATCGTTAAACAACTTTAGATCAATTATATTAACTCAAAGGTTTGTAATGATGAGTTCTTTGCTTTTTGAAGTTCGACAACTACTAATTATATCATCAAGGACTCAGTCTTAACAAAAGTGGTCATCAAGGCATGTATTTTGCAAAGGTAACTGGTCCTTTTTAGTCAAATCGTCTTCCAAACTTGTCAAACCTAAGCATTCGTTTTTTTTTTTTTTTTTTTTTTTTATATTTTATTGTTTCCCTGTTATGTTGAATCACGTTATCTCTTGGGCTTTGTGAAAACATCCATGTCCTGTTCCTCTTTCTTTAGAGCGCTACAGTTGCTTTTAAAGAGCAGTGTGGGCTCCCCCCGATGGCCACCCTCAAACAGTGCATCCAAAGCCTGGCCACTAGGCTGCAAAGTCCAGATGGACCCCCGGGGGCCTTGCTCACTCTAAAAGAGGGCTACCCGTGCCTGGAACCTGTTGGCAATTTGACCGATGCCACGCGAAAGCTGCTAAACGGTTATGAAGCGGTAGGAAATCATGTTTTTCTCCAGAATTTTTACATCATGTGTCTTTACCATGTGTTTCAAGATCACCTTTTGAAATAGAATTTCATTTATTGCTCACAGAATGGTGACAATTTGTTAAATTTATATGAAATCCATGTCTTTATATTAATTGTTAGTTATTCTTAATTTGTAAATTAAACTAAATGTATAAAATTTTTAGTCATGTGATGAAATGGTCGTGACAAATGTGTCAGTAATTGGCGTATTTTGGCCGCTGTGGAGTCTTGCTGATGAGCAGTACATACAGTTGAATTATTATCCACCCTTTGATATTTGAGATATAGGTTTGATAATATTTCACGGGGGAGCTAACAGTTTTGCCTTTAACTGTAGTTCCCCCACAGATGTAGCTGTTGTAACTTAATTTGAGAGAATTAAAAAGGAACATGAGCAAGTTCTGACAGACAATGAAAGACAGAAGCTCCACAATTCTTCATTTTATCCTGTGAGATGACGGAGACGTTGACATTCGTCCGTTTCCATCCATTTTGCTCGAACTGCTCCTGTTTTTTGGGAGTTTTTTTGCCAGTTTGCACAATCGCACAAAATGATGCGGCCCATCGCACCCCAGCACCAAAGTTTTTCTTAACGGATAAAAAGTTTATACTACTGTGTTGTGCGCATATTTTTTTGCATTTTCTAAATTCATCTTGTCGTTTCCATCCTGGGTTTTTTTTAATGGGATATGAAACTGTAATATAAACTACTTTTGGGACCTTTTCCACGCAAAACAAATAAAGCAAATCTTTCTTAAAAGGTTTGTTTGCGTTTTATTTGTGCTAGGTGAATACTGCTTAAAATCTGGTAAAGGAGAGTATTTCTTAAATAAAAAGGGCTAATAAAAATAGTAAGTGACTACCCTTATTGCCTAGTTTCTCAAAAACCAAACTAGCACAAACATAGTTTTTTGCACTACAAACGTAGCATGACCGAAAGACAGAGTGATTATTTTGTTTGTGGGGAGCCATCTTCACAGAGGTTATGTCTCCTGTTCTTCCTCACCCGAATACGGATTCCAAAGTGAGTCCCATCACAAATATTTATCAGACACTGCTCCCCTGCTCAATGGATTACATTTTGATACTGTTATATTGTAAACTGTAATACTGTTCTTTTCTCTCTCTCTAAGTGCTATTAGAGAGAGAGAGTCATTTTTACTGATCTCCATGATCAAACATGTGATAACGTTGGCATACCAAATAATCCATGTCATTTGATGAATTCATACACAATCAATCAATGTGGTCCAACAGAGACTTGCGGCGGTTTTATAAATATCTTTACTATGGGAGAGTGCAGCAATGATCTGCTGGAAAGACAATTTTATAGCTTTTTCCTTTGTTTATTATGGTTGCTCATGCTTGAGTATCAAGATGGTCTGTTTATGTATTTCTAAGTTTATATTTATATATTATATATTATTAGCCCCTTGATGCTGAATCATTTCATATTTGAACTGCTATATAAATTTATTCATTCATTTTACAACCCGCTTGTTTCCTTTTCAGGGTCATTGTTGAAGTATTATTTATAATTGCATTATCTAATAGTTCTTATGATGGTCTCATTTGTTCTCCTCAGATGATCTCTGCGAGTAAACAGCTGATAGAAAATGCAGATGGCGTGCAGGAGAGAATCGCACAAGTGCAAAAGGAAGGTGAGTATAGCGCTGGAGGTCCCGGTGGATGTGTGAGGATCTTCTTAAAATGTTGTCATTATCCACAGCACAAAAAGTTCTGTACACATTCAAAGATCACCTTTATTCTCCTGACTAATAGATTTAACAAAGTCAATGTTATAGCAGCAAACAGACTTCACTTTTAAACTGCCATTATTAGTTTGCTTTCCCATTAACAACCCATTTCAAAACCCAACAGTTCTGGCATGTGGATTCTACATCTGCTTTGAGTAGTTGATGTAGTTACATAGTAATGTTATGAAGACATTTACTGTAAGAAACAATAAAAATGGCGACTACATCTATTAAATCAACACAAACATTGAAGGGAAGAGCAGATGCTCAGTGGTTAGCGCCGCTATACTTGTCAAGTTTTCCTAAGTCTAATATGGAATTTCTGTGGTCACTCCAGTTTACTCACAAAAAACAATAAAAATGAGCAGAAACTAAATAGTAAAGGAATGAAAAAATGAACAAATGAGCAAAACTAATATTAATTGTTTAAGTTGTGTTAGCTTCTAATGCTAGTAGATGCTAACGTTAGCTTGTTTTAGCTACATATTTCTCATAAACTACAAAATAAAGGTGCATATTAAGTGTGCTTCTCTTGGAACAAAGAGTTACATGTTTGCCATCTGTTGAGTGTGAGGTAACCATGTGCCACACTAGATAACACCAAAAAGAGACATTTATCTCCGTCTTGATTTGTTTTTGTTAAATCATATTTGCAGAAGCTACTGTATAGTTACAGTACACATATTATTAACCCCTGTGACAAACATTGGCTTTTCTGTCAGGGATCTCTCCCAGGGTGTGAGAAAATTGATATGAACTCAATTGCTGTACTCAAATAGTCACTTTATTAATGATAAACAACATGGAGGAGGAAGTGCAAAATATTAGGAACTGAAGAGAAAAACAAAAAGGTGGAGAACAGAGCAAGGGGCAAAACACAGACAGAAAAGGGCACATTGATAATCTGAGAAAGAGCTGAAGTAAAGAGCAAAAGTCAAAAGGAATAGTGGTCCGCAAGCTGGACGTGTTTAAAACTGGCATTTCGCAACGCGTACAGGGTTCCATTCTGGATCTTCTGGGCTTCCCCATCCCTCCCCACTCGCTCTTCCTCCTAACTCATTCCCTGTCTCTCAACATGTTCATTTATGAAAAATAATTATAAAGGCTATGGACAAAAAAAAATTAATGCACTATGTTTACTGACCTAAGTCAGTTTTATCTGTAATTTGACATTGTGGACACTACAGAAACAACAGCGTTGCTCACAGTGATATTGGTCCACGGCTTTCAGTGCACCTTTGAGGGCATAAATATGCACAAAAAGTCACAGAATTTCACACCAAAAATATAAGTCTCATTGGGGTTCGAAAAGTGGGCCTATCAAAATGGCTGTATAGCGCTACCAAACGTATTTCAGCTTGTTTCTCTCGCAGTTTTTCATACGCGATGGAAATTTGGCACACATGTTTAGGGCACCAAGACTTAAATATAAGTAATATAGATCGTATTTTGAAAATCGACAGGAAATCAGCTATTTCGCTAAAAACTTCTAAAAATTCCCATTTCTCCCAGAGATTGTATCTGCTCATATCAAAACTCCATCCATCTTATCTTGAGGTATGTTGGATGTTCAATTTAAAAGTTAAAAAAGTTTTTGACTTTGTTAAACTGTGTACGCTCAGTGGCCGTCTGCAATTGACCGTTGTAAGAGGAAGTTGTTATAAATCAGCATACAATTTCTGATTGGTCCCAAATTGACCAACTATGTTAACAATCCTCTCTCGGGTATAGCACCACCACGCAGGGAATACAACATTTAACATTGATAAGGTACTTCTTTTTACTGATTTTGACATATGTGGCAAAAATATCAGCCAAAGCCATGACAGAAAATGTTTAATTTTATCATAATTTTAACAACTGTATCTTGAATACATCTTCTAAATAAGGATCGGTCGTAGTGACACCCAGAGGCAATTTGAGCGCTGCTTGCAGCTTTAATTCCCAATTTGGGAATTAAGCCTAAAAAGACAATGCTTTGAGATATGTTGGAAATGGGACTGTGCTTGCAGGAATGGTGTTTCATGAAGACCTGAGCAGATTAGGAGAAAAGGAAAATCTGAAGGGCCGTAAACAGAACAAAGCTGTGGAGAGTTTCACGTGGAACATTACTGTGCTGAAGGTACATAACAGGAAACTTGCTTCTCTCCTTCAAATATCTCTGAATTATTTTTGATGCTGTTTAGCTTTTAGCAATAAAGGATAAACACTTCTGTTATTTGGTTATTTTAGCCACCAGAAATGTAGGTTGTTTGACCTTATAAAAACATGTTGTGTGGTGGAATTCTGAAGCGAGGCGGGGAAAGTCCTTTGGGGATTTGGAGGTTTATAGTGGAATATAAATTAATATTCTGCCTCCATCTGATATTTACATAGTTTATGGGTTAAAAGCTTATGTAACAACATCCACCTCACACAGGGGACTGTAGAATAAGCAATATTACCATAAAAGCTCAATTCCTGTAAACAGAACATTTATTAAGCTGTTTTATTAATAGTTGCTGTATTTTTAGGCTTGTGTTAATACATTTAAACAAAATTTTCAAAGAATGGCATTCATCTAAAAGTTTGTTTAAAATCTTGTGTGCTAGGCCACTAAAGTACCTGAGATAGATATGTATGCTGTTAGGGTAAAAGCGTAGACTCAGGAATAGCAGATGACATCAATTTATCTCTTTCTAACAAACCAGACTCATGTAATCCATGTCTTTCTCTGTTCAAGGGGCAGTGTGACCTCCTACGCAGTGCAAAGATTGGAGCTCTGGATGCATTAAGGCAACTGGCTTTGGCCTGTGAGGCATCTGGCTTGATCCTGAGCTCTGACGGTCATTACAATCCTCATGGCTCATCTTCTAGACGTGGCAGTAGCCTTGGAAATGGGCGGGTATGAGGGTCAGAGGAACACATCAGAGATTTATTCTAAGGTTAATTGTTGAATGTTCAATTTTAATGCTAGTAGGGACGTCCTTTACTGCACAGGTGCGCGTTTAAAGAACAGCACTGACCACAAGTTCAGGACCAAATAAGGAATGTTAAGATGTTCTGAATGCAAATTACTACTTTCCTGATATATTTAAATATAGAATTGTGTGGGAAGTTCTAATCTTTTCAGTAAAGCAAACTAAGACGTTAAGTAATCTAGATTTCCTCTAAATCGTACTTTATCCAGTGTCAGATTTTGTTTCTCGGGCCATCATAAGAAGGCTTTTGGAGAGTGTTTCAAGTGTTTCTCCTTCAGGTTGTGATCTGTTCTGTCACTCAAGATGATTGACGGATGATGTCCCGGAGCAGGATGACAGCATTTATGCCCCTGACCCCTTCTCTACTCTACCTTCCCTATTGGTGGAAACCCCATATCCTCATCTACCCTCTTTACCCATGAGTGCCACAGATCATTTTCAGCTCATGAAAGATTCAAAATAAACTCGAGATGGCTTTCTAGAAAACCCTTCCGTGCTCAATAACAGTGTTAACTGAGCCTCTTGCTCAATTGGATGTTGAGTAGCTACTGATTCACACCACATATCTGTGTAATACGTGTGGTACTTGAGTCTGGAACATACTGTACGGTCCTTGGCTTGATTTGATAACTGATTCTGATGAGGACTTTCAGGGATATGCCTGTCATCTCATCATAATGTACCCATAACAAAATGCAACTAAACAAGGAGGGATCTCTTATGTAAGAAATAACAGCACTTAGAGGATTACACAGAGGATTTATTAGAAATATCAAGTATAATGTGTTTTACAAGCTTCATTGTGTGACACTTGTGTTGTACTTTATAATCCCCTGCCCTCTGATACTTACAATAGACTAGTTTTTGGACCTTTTTCGTCAACACAAACATATTTTAGGTGAAATTCAGAACTGTAGATATACATATTTTTCTCCTGCTAGTGAGGTGTTTGTGTTTTGTATGCATATGTGAATGTACATGTGCAGAGGTGCTAATGTAAATGTGAGATATATTTCAGTTGTTGATGTTCTGAATGTGAGCATGCCCTGTCTATACGGGCAATTAGTTTTAAAGGAAAACCTGGTAATTTGTTTTAAATGACCAAATGAGCATTAAATATTCACAACTGTGAATATCTGTCTCAAAAATTCGTGAGTGGGAAAGGAAAAGGGATATTGTTTCCTCACAAGCACTTTCTGTGTTTTGTGTTTTACTCATTTTAGGTATTTACTTTAATTTTGTGCTTGAGTCTTTCCTTTGCTGATCATGCCTATTGTGTGGCTGGGATTGCAATTGTACAAGGAAATGTACATGGTAACTTACTCCTGAAGTGTTCCTTAAAAACAAAGTGTTTGCTGATGAGTCAAATAACAATTTATGTGAAGCATAGATATCAGTGGTACTTATTATTTTGGTTAACCAATAGTTCGTTCACTCTTGTGAAAGCATATGCCTATTCATCACGGGTACTATTGTATGGAAAGCCAACCGGGTCAAAATCCTTAAAAATATGAAGACCAAATAAAATATCTTTACTTCGTATTCACTTTTTTTTACTTTTTATTCACTGTTGGTCCACATCAAGATAATCCATATTAGAAAAGTTGTCAACTATTATTATTATTATTATTATTCATTATCTTTTCATTGTCTAGCCTCAGTAAAAAATATATATAATTGGTTTAGGAGTGTAACGATACACACAACTCCCGATACATACCTCAAAAGTATGTACACCATAAGTCATATGTCAAAATTTACACCACTGTTGACAGTAAATACTTCAGCTGTCAACATATAAGTACATTGTAAAAGTTTTAAGACAATAAGCTAAGAACGCATGAGTTTGACTTGTTTTAGAGTGTGTAATATCATCCACTCACTAGGGGGCAGTGCTAATGTTTGTGCGCTTAGAGAATGTAAGAGTGAGGAATGTGGGCGAGGGTGAGGGTTTGTTTTATATAATAGCCATTTTATTTCTCAAATAATTTTAGCTGCTGTTTCTCAAGCTTTTATATAGTGTTCTGTTGCTCCGTGACATGATGTATTATTACACCCCAGATTAGTTTGTTGAGATTTAATTAAACCATATTATTGCCAAATGCCATTATTTTATCCAAATTAGATTATACCTTTGCTGTTGCTCTATAAAAATATCCTTATTGGTTTACAGAACAGAAATCCTTAATATATATATATATATATATATATATATATA
>SRMA01025077.1:0-48271 GCA_007224835.1 Danionella cerebrum | reverse complement strand
TATATATATATATATATATAGTAGAGATGTTCCGATACCATTGTTCCCCTCCCGATACTTGGGCTCAGGGTATCGGCCGATACTGAGTACCGATCCGATACCTGGGTGTGTATCTGTATATACAGCTGTAGATACTACTAGCCCTGTAATAATTGACATTTTATGCATTTTATAATTTAAAATAAATTATTTTATGCTATGCTTCAGATATACTCAATATGGCAATGACAATAATCAATATGGACATGAAAAACAATATAACAATAACACGGGATTCAGAAATATTCCACTTCACAAGCATACCCTCGATTAATTCAGCTATAGACTTGCCAGTGTGCGAGCCACGGAACTCTGCAGCACTGCACTTTGGAGAGTAAAAGGTGACGGCGTCACTGTGTCCAGCTCCAGATTGCACGTCCTTTAGTTTACATAAAATGTGTTCACGTCTCTTATAATTTAGGGAGCGCTGTTTCGGAGATATATTTGCGACCAGGCAAACAGTACCGGGGCTCCAAATGTTAATTAAGTGGCGAAAGCCCACGTTTTCGACCACTGACAGTGGCTGGTCATCCAGTACAATAAACTCGATAATCTTGTCTGTTACCTTTATTGCTCGTTGGCTGTCTTGTGTAAACTGTTCTCTTTGTTTGAATGAAGCTTCCAATGTTTGTTGCGTGTGGCGCGGCTTGTCCTTCTCTTTGGTCGCTTGTGGCAACACGACACAACTTCCTGTGTTTACATTCTGAGCAGCGCCAGCGAAGAAGAAATGATTTCCGCTTAGCAGCGATAATCGAAGCTAGTGGACATGACTAGGTTATGTTTATGAAAATGGTATCGGATCGGTACGTGGACTCAAATACTCGCCGATACCGATGCTGGATTTTTTTGTGGTATCGGGAGCATTTTCGATACTGGTATCAGAACAACTCTAATATATAGTACACTTAATAAAACTGTTTAAGACAGTTTTATGTTTAAGATCTTTAGTTATCTACAGGATTCTAATATCATACTGTGTCCATATTCATTTATTTAATCTTGCTGTAATCTCAATTTGCTGATATTTTTGACCCTAATGGCATTCCATACTTTAGACCCTGAGGAACTGTGGTACCTATAGGGGCCAAATCTAAATAATGAATACCCATACACAGTATTAGATTTCCATTTGGGTTAAGATGGCCCACAAGGCCTATCTAAACTGATATGTGAAGTGAGTTGTCTCACTTTAGATGAGTACAATTACTCTTACAAGCAGTCAGATACAATTACATGCGTCACGGTCCGTAAGGGTCAATAATGAGCAAAACAAACCCCTTTGAGGTGCACTTTAAACTAAACTGAGCAATCCATTTGGATCGGTCTATTGATTCCAGAAGTATTAGTGGTCAACATCTCAGATGGTGCAATATAATCTGCTGTTTGATGTTCAACTAAAGACTAGTCCCTAAGAGGATTAATTATCCATTTGTCTTAATTTAATGTTTCTTCTTTTGTTCCTGTGTTTCTGCAATGTGTTTTTGTGTTCACCTTTGCTCTGAGATTTAAAAATGAACATGTTTGAAATAGAGCTTTGTGGCATTCTTGTTAGCGGTTAGCATAGTTATATCATTGAGAGTATTTATTAAAGGTGACAAGAGTGCATTAAACAAAGCAAAATTCAAAGCAATGATACTTTTATTTTGAAAGATGGTTTGTATTTTATAACTCTAACAAATTGATGTAACACTTATGTGCCCCAGACTAAATAAAACTATCTTTTACTGACAGTTGTGTTTTGGAATTGGGTTTGTTATTAGCGTTAGCATTGCAGTGGAAAGAAATGATGGTGGTGTGTTTAGAGATCCCCCCAGCAGGTGGAGCTCTTACAAGACGAAACTCAATTAAACGTCTGACGGGCTATTTATCAGAATCTTAATTGTGTTTTATTGAAGTGGAATAAAGAGGTTTCCACATTATAAGGAATTTGTCTCAGTGAGTTACTGCATACATAGAAACATTAAACACAAGATAAGTAAGAGTAGTAGGAATGGGATAAAAATTAGAATAAATGAAAAAGAATAAAGTAAACTAAAGCAATCCATTCTGTAAAGTTAAAAAATTTAAGATATAACTGTAACATTAAAGCTGCAACTACAAAACCTAATTTAAGGTCACTAATAAGTCTGCAATGCTACAGAAGCATCATTATTTCATATTTTGCTTCAAAAAAGCAAACATTACGATGTGTATTTTTAATAGATTTACTTTTAAAGAATTAACTGTTTATGTTGTATTCAAGGAATGGTTTTGGAATTTTGGATTAAGATTCTTTCACATTTTAACACAGGAGGAAAGAAGGGCTTTCAAACATTTTGCTTGCAGTCAGAAGGTAAGAACTTCACATTTATTGTTTTATGAATAGTTCTATTCCTTGCAAACGGTTCTTCTACTATATCATCAATACACGTGTTTTAATAATTAATGCTTTTTGATGCATAGACCAATACAATACGTTTTAATAATCCGTTTGGATCACCGTTGTATAATTCAATATATTTTTGCACACAGGCTGCCTGCACTCTTTCTACAAACACATCCTTGTTGTAATCAGGATTACCTCTTGGTGGAGACATTGGCATGGCATTGGGGTGAGATATCTCAATTGCTCTTACAGGTGACGCAAGGGCAAGGGCTTACGCTGAAAATAAAAGACCATTATTTCATGTCCATTTGCAAAACAACAACAAAATATGTGGCTAATTACAGTTATGTAATTAAATGGCTAAGCAAAATTCATTTATAGTGTTATGGTGCAACTTTGAAACATTTGTTTAATACACTGTTAGTACTATTATACAATTTTTGTAATAAAATGATTTATTATAAAATCTATAAAATACAATTATTTAGGTAAATCATATGATAAATTTTAAAAAGTGTATTGTTTTTTAAATGTTTGATTCTGATCTAAATAATAGTATTAGCAAGAATGGGAACCTGAAGACAGTTTAAATTGACTTTAAACACAGTAGACGGACTATGACAAAATCTTGACGATTTGGTGGAACAGTCTTCAAATTGTTTTGGTCTGCACAACGTAAGGCGCAGATAATTTGTTTCTAGACCATAATTTAAATCTTATTAGCATAAAAATAAGTGAAACTTTGGATTAGTGGTGTCACAAGAGATGGTATGCGTTGGGTCGAAAGGCTCATAAGTCCTGGCTCTGTCAGTGTGCCAAATTTAGGGCTGCCATTGACTTCACTGTTGGAATAATGAAAATGTCTGAGGATAGCTGTAACATCTCTGATCAAAACTCTGCATTTTATAGCTAGGCGTGCATCCCAGAGGACGAGATGTCAGAACATGTGACGCTGTGCCAGGCAGACAGGTGAAATGACCAGCTGACAACCTCTAATGCACTGAACATCTGTATGCTTTTGGCTTGTGTGCAGATGTACCCACGAATCTCGCCCGAGGCCATGATAAGCAAAGTGGCACTTGTGTACCCAGCAAAGTGTACCCAGGCAATGCTGAGATTCGACTCTCTTTAAGTATCTGTTTTACAAGTCCCTTCATCAGAGTGATGTATTTACTCTTGTATGTCTGAGAAATAGTAACAAGGTGCACAGTTTATTTACCCCTGGAAGGAAAGTTTAACACTCAATGTCTTTTTTTTCGTGACTTTTACTTAACAGCGGTTAGCAATCAAGTGGTTGACATGGTTAGCGCTAAAACAGCTAGTCATTACCAGCTGGATATTCACGTGTTTTTGTGAGGATTCTCACAGCAAGTCTCATTGCTGGAACGTTTTACTTTGTCAAAGGCGAACATCGGCAATGACGCTGTGCTTCCCAGGACTAATAGGGCCCTGTTAATTTTAGCCTGGCGTGCGCCTCAGAGGAGAGCCACTTTGAGTTTAATTACAGCCTTCCTGAGGCTGCAATTTCACTATGATTTGGCAGAGAAGAGGGAAAAAAGCACGAGAAATGATCACCTCTTAAAAGTGTCTAAATTGCATCTTATTTTTCTTCTCCTTTAACAACAACAAAAGGGACGGGCACAATAGCACGGCATGTTTCCTCCCAGTCTAGCTGCGCTGTGACCAATTACCAACACCATTATCTGAGCTGTATTAAAGATGGTAGAGGAGGACTGATGATGCCTGATTGAAAAGTTTCTCTGGGAAAGTTTCCTTCCCGTGTTTTGTATTTGAGTACAATTTACCGTATGAACTCGTTTTTAAAGCTTAAGAATATTTATTGTCTTAAGATATAAGTAATAAATGTTGTACACACTTGATAATAAAGATATGCTCAGAAGATTTTCATACCATTCAGTTTTGGCCTACTCCACCTACTTGCAGACTTCAGTTTGTGCAGTAGGTCTAATAATCATAGCCAACCCTTAATGATCACCACAACTTTGAACCTGTTTCATTCATTTGACTGAAGGATTGTTTTATTAGTCAGGAAGCAGTTGTTTCTTATTTTCTATTTATTCTAATAAACTCTAATCCGAGTTCTAAACCCATTTGGTGTGTATTAAACAGACCTTTAGTACATATAAGCAGGCAGTAGGCAGAGTATGCAATCGCTGCATCCTTTAATGGCTTGATGACAAACTCATCACACAAGTAAGGTTATATAGATTTTATAAAATACACCTGTGCAATCAGAGCAGTTGAATTCTTGTTGACAGTATTTCCATTTTCTTGCTTCAGTTGTTTCCAGGAAGAATGGATTTGATCGGATTACCTTTGAGAATTTGTGTACGTAGATTTTTATAATGGAAATTATTCTTTAAGATGAAATGACTTGCTCACAAATTAAGTAATTAGTCCAGTTTCAGGGCTACAAAGTAAGTTATTTTTGGGGGATTATCATTGAGTCATAAATAATTGGGATAATCATGTTATTCTACAAATTATTACGACAAAAATATTGAAGTTCTTAAAATGAAGAGATGAAAAGAACCCATTAACAATTTATATTTACCCAAATTTAAAAAATTGTAAACTATAAATTTTAAACCTGAGCCAAATTTCTCTGTCAGAAACTACAATTTTGAGAAAACTGTGTCTTTCTAAAGCAAAGTTATATCGTCAATTCATTTAAAACATCCAGGCCTCAAATACATTCTAGGAAGTTGAGTGCTGCTGACTGTTGGGTCAAGCCCTAACCTCAGTATAACAGCAGTCAGATCTTAAGTGCTTCATTTCCTCCATCTTTTAAAGAATTGAGTCGATTTCAGAGGATCTGAAATCACTGCCTATTGTTTAAGGGTGAGGAGGAGTTGAGTTGTTTGCTATATGTAATTGTGAATGATATGTGAGAGACTGAGCAGCAGACCCTCCTGATGAGAGGATACCTGCGCAATCACAAAACACACCAAGAGCCATTGTCTCATAATCACACACTCATCAGCCATTCTCCTCGAGTCGTTTACTGTAGCTTTTCCTCCCCCTGCGTCCTTCACTTTGGTGACTTCTCATGGGTTTCAGTTTCTTCTGCTTCTACCTTTACATCCATTTCTTTTTCCTTACCAACCTTGACTCAAAGTGGTTTAAATGCAATGCCTGTCCATCAAGTATCCACGCCTTCTTTATTTTTCAATAAAAATCCTTCATAGTCATATAGAAGGGCAACATTTTGAAAAATAAAAATGCCATGCACTTCCATACAGTTTCGATCTTCCATATACTTCCATCTCAGGGAATACCCTGATGTTAACCACTGGAATATTCTTTTCCTTTTGTCATGGGTTTGACCTTTTCATTTTTATCTTCTGTGTTTGTGTCTCTGTATCCTCATGTCTCTCTGCTCTTGCCCCTCCCTTCCTGTTGCTCTCTTAATTACCCTGCACACCTGTATCTCGTTCAGTTTGGTGATTTCTTTCCCTTTATTTTTCCCTGTAACTGTCATCTTGTTGCTGGGTCATTAACTGACTTTGACTTATGTTCATGTTTGAAAAGCTGAGGATTACACATTGCTGAACTTATTGATCTGTACCTAAATAATTGCATTAAACGGGCGTGTACCTGTGATGACTGGCAACCTGTCCAGGGTGTACTTTCGCCCGAGACTAGTAGACCCCCTTGACGGCGAAATTAATGATTGACTTTTAATGGAAGGCATGTTACAAAGTGTATTTGTGGGAGCCATGTATTGTCTTGTCTGTTTCAATTTTTGTCTACTTTCTTTTTATTGCACCTTGTCTTGTCTCCCTTTTCTTCTTCTTGTCTCGTTTCCTTCATCAGTTCTCTTTTCATCATGTCATCCTCAATTCTTCTTCTCAGCTGTTTGTCGCAATCTTTTTCGATATCTCTAAACCTTTCTTCCACTGTTTTCTGTATATTTCTTGCTCTTTTGCATCTCGGCAACACTTGCTGGGATAAAGAAGAGGCCTGTGTGATTAGCACACAATGACGCTTGGCTATTTATCTTTCATCATAATGGTGACTCCTCTTCCTTCTTTCTTTTTCGCTCTCTGTCTCTTCTAGTGCTGGAGTTGTTAATGGCCCGCGTTGCTTCAATTGGATTCTAAATGCTCATGAGCGAGGGTCCAACTGTGCGCTTAATGAACAGGTATGACTGGGTAATTACAGCAATCTCAGCCCACTCCCACCCCCCACATACACACACACACGCGCACACACACATGAATACACCCAAACGCTAGCCAAGACTACACAAAGTACTTAGAAACCAAACCCTGCAGGATGCTTCAGAGGTGGAAAAAGGGTAGCACCTAGGGAAAAAAAATGAATGGGAAACAAAGGAAACTGAACAGTGAGATTTAAATGTAGTAACTGTCTATTAAGGGTGCTTTATATAAATGCTCAAGTCGATGGAGAGCACAAATGGTGATGATTCATTTGGTTCACAAGTGTGTTCAGGCTAGAGATAATTGATTCACATTGGGTTGGGACCTAGATAACTTTTTGGGTACTTTTACTCTATTTTTCCAACTTTGCTGTTTATCTCCTCTTACATCAACTTGCAGATGTGCCATGTGTTCTTTAAAGTCCGCTGAAGGAGTCCCTGTCAGGTCAGTGGTTACTTTCAGGTAGACTAAGTATCATATCATGTATAATGTTTGATGGTGTACTGAAGCACAGATGCATACAGCCATTGAAAGCTGTGAAAAAATGTGAAGAAAAGCATTGGTAGCTGGCACTGCTGCTGTTGCATACTAGTAATTGCTTTTTTGTGACAGTAGAGGTTAAACATTTTTAATGCATTTTATGGCTCTGCCCCTGGTCATGTAATCTGTCATGATTCAAGTTATACCCACAGTCTCAAGGTCTCATGAAATGTTTTCACTTCATTGCGACAAAACTAACATAAAAGGTGAGAAATGAACTCCCAAACAAAAACAATTGTATGTATTAAAACACCAACACCCCCATGGTTGAATGTGTGGCTCCATAAACAGTGTCCAAAATTCTTGTGTGGATTCAGCTTCTCTCTCTGATTGATTTCTAAATTTTAGACTTAAAAATTAAAAACTTAAAGACTTAAAATTATATAAAATGTAAAAAATATTCCATATTTTAAAGCAAACTCATCCTCAATAAGCTGCATGATTTGATGCATTATGGAAAAACAAATAGCACTCAATTATTTAAAGTTAGGAAGGATTTCAACGCTCACTTCATCTAGACTACTTTTGATATCTATACCCAGAAAGCTTAATAGTTCCAAATTGAATCCACTTACCTGGCCATCAAAACACATGTGAAAACAGTCTTGGTTTACCCACTTCAAAAACACTATGCTGATATTTTGTTTTCTTTTTGCTTGTAGAATTACTGAAATTGGTATGAAACTATTGTAATCCACACTTTTTTCAATGTAAGTTTTCTATGCACTCTAAATATGTTTTATTTTTTTGTTAAATTTGTAATATTTAACAATTTTACATGTCCAATTTTTTCTGTGAGTTAAATTTGTATTGTAATTCAACTGAACTGGAGAACATGCAAACTCCTTCCAGGAAGGTTACCGCCGAGCCTCGAACCAACAATCTTTTAACTGGAAGGCCACAGTGCTACCCACTGTGCCACCGTGCCACCCATTATGATAATTCATTATAAACAAATAAAAATGCCTTCCTTAACGATGCTCTAAAATGATGTATAATTATTAATACAAAAAATTTTTGTTTTGTAGCAAACAGTGCTTTATTCATAAGCTAAAGATCACAAGAGTGTTATGAAGTCCATCAAATAGAAAATGATGAAGTGGGAGTGCTCCAGATGAAGCCTGTGGGACTCCCGTCGCTTGTACACATTTGTTTAAATGGGGCATTTTCTGAAAAATGAAGCTTGACGCACACAAGCAAACAGACGAGCTAAGAGTGAGCGGACGCTTTTCCAGATGCCTGCTTCTAAATGAAGCCAGTGCTCGGAAGGGGGCACTGGGCATTTTGTATAGGCCGTTCCCCGTGGACGCAATCATGGTGTGCTACTGTCTGCTGGGACAGCCAGCCGTGGAGAAGGGGCTCCGTGCTGGGTGTCTGCTCTGTATGAGCCCCTGCTTTGACATGACCAGGCAGCAGGTTAATTCATTAAAGCAAGACTCTAATATAAACAGCCATTCATTTCACTTTCTGACAGTGTGCCGTCTGGACAATGTGAAGCACCTAAATATAACTGCCACACTGTTTATGTGTGTCTGTTTGGGGGTGTGTGTGTGTGCAATCAGGGGAAATATGAATGTTCATGTGTACATAATGTTATATCGGGTCTGTAGTGAAAAAGGGGCCCGTCGTCAGTACCTTTCCTTCTAAACACAGAGGGTTTTGAGGGACTCGGTGAGAGCTTTGCCTCAGCAGCACGACTTACTTTTTCTATACAATGTAATGGAACCATGAATCTATATACTGGTCGAGGGTAGCCCTGCTGCCTAAGAAGGATCCCACCTTGAGACACGTGGTGGGCCTTCCTGAATGGAGCGTATGTTCTTCCAATTCTTCTGTGGGGATTTTCTGGGTATGCAGGCTTCCTGTGCTCCTTCTTTTGCCAATTTTTGACCCAAATTATAGCTACCAGCATAAAATCATGACCCTACCAGGATGGAGAGATGTTAATTTAGCTCATGGTTTAAAATATCTGATTTATTAGCAATGAGAATAAATCAAATTGAAGACTATACTTATCAATACTTTGTACATAATACTGTGAGCTATAGAACATTTCAATGTTTTTAACACAAAGCTCACGCCTAGACAGGCTGTAAGGATTACCCAAGCATTCCGTAAAATGCATACAACTCTTAAGTTTCAAGTCAATTTTGAAACTTCTTTAAGGGCACTTTCACACTTGGAAACATGATCTGTTTCAGAGCACTCTTGACCCTGGGAACATCTGATTTTTCTAATGTGAAATGAATCGTTCCACTTGCAAATGTGGTCAAGGGAATGTTCTTTAGACCTCTACACACCAATCTGGAATTTGCACGATTCTTCGGATGGCTTCTCAGAAGGGTGCTTCTCTTTTGGGTTGTGAAAATATTGACGCTCCCTGCCTGAAGATGGCGATTGCGCTTGCAATTTTCACATTGTTTTATGAACACTTTTGAATTTTGTTACAAAACAGAAAAACTGTTCATTCTCAACTTTTGAGATTTTTGCACAAAAAAAGACAATTTTATGCTTGGAATTGTATTTTTTTGTACATTTTCCAGTTTTTTGTGGTTTTATTTTGCCATATAATGATATAATAAAATCCGTAGGGTTGTACAAAAAATAAATAAATAAAATCAAGAATTGCCACAAAAATGATAATTTATTAGAGTAAATAGTAAAAATGCTCAAAAGTTCCCTTTCTTGAAAGGGTTAACAACAGAAGATTGAAGTTCTTTCGTTTAGACAGCATCTGCTTACTGAGCATTGGGTTAAAAAGTGTCCAGCATAGAGACAAATGAGTTTTTCACCAAGAAAAGTTATTAAATGTTCTCCTGGGTATCAATCAAAACCTGGTTTGATTGACACTTCACCGATTTCCTTAGTTCTTAATCAAATAAAAAAAATAAAGTGTGATTCTTTCGGAGGGGTTTAGAAGATTTGCTGGTTATTCTAGTTTAGTGTTATGCCGGGTGTCTTCCGTAGAGTAACTGGGACCTCTTAGCGATAGAGTCAGGAGCTCAGAGTAGAGTAGAGCTGCTGCTCCTCCACGTCAGCAGAAGCCTGCTGAGATGGCTCAGGGATCTTTTTCAGATTCATCGCTGAGGAATTCCAAGAAGAGGAATGACTAGGGGTCCCCTCAAGAAGAACTGAAAGGTGTCTGAGGAGGAGGAAGTTCAGGTTTTAGAGTGGCCCTCTATTACCCCAAACCAATCAAAGTGGAGAAGGACAAAAAAAAAAGTAACATAAAATCTTAACATTGAGTCAAGTAAATAATGTAATGTATTATTTTAAAGCAGTGTCGCACATTTTTACACAGGAAAGCAGACAGAAGGCATTACTCTTTGAGGGTCTCCTGCAATGCATAGAGGGTTTGGATCCATATGTACAGCACTTCATACAGATTCACAAGCAAAGGAACCGAGAGCGTCAGACAGAGGTTCCCAGAGAGAGAGAGAGAGAGAGAGAGAGAGAGAGAGAGAGAGAGAGAGACCTGAAAAGATCATATGATGTACCTGAAATTATTGAAAAATGTAAAAAAAAAAGTTCTTATGAATGAAGACTCAGTGAATCATCAATTCTAGAAAAATAATACCACACAAACATATGCTCAGGTGACAGTTTAACCCTACGCTGACCGTTCTGGGTTGCAAGCAGACGCAGTGTCTGGTGTTAAGGAGCTCTGCTTCGTGTGGTTAACCTGCTAAACACTGGCTTTTCATGGCCCTGTCATTAAATCTCCACCAGCGCTCCTCTTACTCCCTTCACTCTCCTGCTCTCTCTCCTGAATTCCACTGAAGGAAAGACAGAATAAGTGGTGGGTTGAACAAACACAACACCAGCAATTAATGGTTTCAGTCAACAGTCTGTACAGAGACAAATGACTGGGTCGGTCCCGGCCAGTGTCCCTTTGACCTCCTTCCTCCTCTTGTGATTTCTCCTCTTTGTGTTGGCATCCATTCATTTACTCATTCCTGTATCAAAATATTGTGAACTGAATACAATGCAGATTACCACAGAACAATAAAGAAAATGTAGCATTTTGATAGTTGGTTTAAAACAAACATTTCAAACAGAATCATAGATGAGTTAATTCCTCAAATCAAGATCTGAGTTTAACCGATTTTTACAAGTCTTACAAGTAAAAATATACAAATGTTAAAAATCTATTTAAAAAATACAAGTATTTATTGAGATACAAAATCAGTACCAAAAAAAAATCAATGACAAAATGTAAGATGAAAGGAAATCTGTAGTTGGAATTCTGAAAATTTCTCTCAGTTCAATTTTACAGTAACAAAAATTTTCCATAGAATCTTAGAATTTTCTAATCTTTAACTATTTGAGTGTATCCCAGGCAATAGTGAAATACATTTAGTTTAATACTATAATGCTTTACAAGTTCTAAAATGAAAGTGTTCAGTAAGGCAGCACTAGAAAATTACTATCAAAACATCATACAAATGAATAATGTAGTGGGACTTTTGAACGTTTGGCTCATGCAAGACTAGCATTAGCATAATGCTAACCCAATTAAAATGTTTTCTGTCATTGAAAAGTTTTACAAGTTAGAATATATTAAGAGACAAGAAAACAGTTCATGAAAATTAATGTTCAAAATATAATACAAAATTAATTCTATAGTGCCAATTCAGAACATTCTGCTAAGATGTTCTGATAATAAGATTTCTACCATTTACAAGTTTTTCAAGTTAAAATATTACAAAACACAAGTATTTAGTTAGATACAAAGATATTACAAGAAACTTAATGACAAAATATAGAGAATTCCAAACATTTGGCTAAAAAGATGCAACAATTAGTGTATTGCTAATGTTATATAAATTTCTTTTGTTATTTACTAGTCTTAGCGGTTAGAAGATTACTAAAAACAAGTATTTATTAAGATTCAAAGACAGTACAAGAAAATTAATGACAAATATGACATAATTCTGTCCTCATGAATTCTTGGCTAAGAGATATGCCTTTCGGTCTCTTATTAGCTGGAATAAGTAATCCTTGTTACTCTTATTGTAAATCCATATTGTTATTCTCTACATGTATTCCAGATGCTTATGATTGAAACGCAGATTGTTGTTTATCTCTTTAGGTTTTTCATTTAATCAATGAGTGTGTTGTTAAACTAAAACAGACACCTCTCGTAGTAGATTGTTAACCAACAGTCTGACCACCAACAGCGCCAAGCTCTGCTCTTAATGCCCATCAGGGGCCCTATGTGAGCAGTATGTGCAGTGTGTAACTTTGTGTGGGGTCGGTGGGTCACCATGCACCATCACCCTGATGGCTTCTGACACGGGCCTCCTTGCTCCCAGATCCCTTCTCCTGGTTCCAAATAGAGGATGAAAGCTCTGGCCTTTCTGCTCTCTTGCCTCCCACACTCCCTCGCTTCTGTCTCCGATGTGTTTATCTTATCATCAGAGCTCTTTATTGGTAAATAAGACTAGGCTGATGTGGCTGTGTAACCATAGCGCCCAGTGTTTAGGCTATTAGATCTGCCTATTTACATGCTGGAGTTTCCTATTGATTATGTCTGCCTTGAATTCTGTTTACCCGGGAAATAAATAACACATGTTCCTTCTCCATTTCAGTCCATCTCTCCGGCTTTACCTCGGTTTTCATTTTATTCCTCCACCTTTGCCAAAAGTGGTTTTTATTTTCACTGAATTCAGCATTTCTTCTTGCAAACCATTGCATTAAAAAATGTAAAACATCTGATGTTTTATACACAAAATTAAATTATAAAAAATTTGAGGCTTTGCATGTTCTCCCAGTGCTTGCGTGGGTTTCCTCCTGGTACTCCAGATTCCCCCAGAATCCCCAAAACAAGCGGCTAGGTTAATTAAATAATCTAAATTCCCCTTAGGTGTGAGTGTGTGTGTGTTGCTCTGCTGATGGACTGGCGACCAGTCCAGGGTGTACCCCCACGTCTCACTGGACGTGTGCACTGGAGATATAGGCACCGGCAGACCCCGGTAACCCCAAAAAGGGAATAAGCGGGTTGGAAAATGAATGAACAAAATTTTTGAAGTGATTTCATATTTTGTGGAAAATATAATGCATTTTTTACCCCAAAGATTAAAGATGGGTGTTTATTTGAAATATTGCGATCTTATTTTTTTTCCATATTTATATAAATATTCAGCTGGGTTTATACTTTTGTCAATCGAAAACGTTCAAGTAATAATTCTTTATTAGATTTAATCTAATTCTTTGTTAGCCAACATTTGTCTTATGACTTAAATTACAAATGTATCTCATCCTAAACCGTTTGATCTAGAGACCACGATCTATCTTTTCAAACTGGTACCACTAAAGGAACTCTGCATGGGAAATTTATCATCGACTTAACATCAAACTTTGGAATACTATAACTCAAACTAAAAACCTCATAGAAAGTTCAAACCTAACACATGTGTGTGTGTGTGTGTGTGTGTTACCAGTCTGTGCAAGAGCGTACCAATCATTGTGCAAAAGTATTTGAAAAGGCTCTTGTAACTATCTCTTGTAACTGTCAAGAAATGACATCATAATGAAATTTGGATTTGTTTATGTAAGTCACATAATAAAAACTTCTCTAGCAACCAAACAGTTTAACCCTTGCAACCAAAATTTATGAAATAAATCTCAACTTTAGAAAATCATGGGGCTTGGTTTATTTTACTCAAGGCTATGTTGCTGACACTAGCAACTAAAATTTTTACCCTAGCAACTATAGTAACAGATCAATATCTCAGCTTTAGAGCATTCTAGGAACATAAGAATGAGGGATACATCACTCAAAGTGAGAAGGAAACCTTTTAATGACATCACGGATATCTGCCTATAGCAACCAGATTGTTTACCCCAGCAACCGATTAAAAAAATTCTATTGCTTAGCTCACAAAATTAATTGATAAATGAGATAAAGTTTATATCACTCCTAGTGTCACAACAAAGTTTGGGTGCAAACTTTAGCCCAAAAAACCCGAAGATGTTGATCAAACACATCTAATTTCTGCATTTTTGTATGTTTTAAAGCCGGCGCACACTGCCCCTCATCCTGCTATGCTTTTGCCTCCCCTCTTTGGTAACAGGACTCTGTATTGGAGCAGTTGAAGACCTCCGCATGTGTCATTCATTCCATACCTCACCCCCTTCAATCCCCTGATCATGCAGATAAGGCATTGGTTCATGTTCTGATGTTTACACCACACTGCTCGCACCAGTGTCTCATTCAGCAAAGACTGCCACCAACTCTGCTACTCAGTCCCATGTGTGTTAGCCAGATTCTCTGATTTAACCCTTTGGGCACCTCTGAAGAACTTTCTGAGACTGAATTAGGACCGTGTGTTCCCAGGCATAAACATACTAACCATACATACAGTGATTTCTTCATTTAACATCTATGTGTGACACATTTTTCTGAAAATCCAAGTAACAAACTTTGAAAATGAGATTAAGTGTATTTTTACAGATTTTTTTCTGGATTAATTGGCTGTAACATTTAATTCAATTGCTTCTCCACCATATAGCCTGTGATTGATTTAGTCTTGATTAATTGTACATTTGACAAAACCTTGGTCAGAAAGCATCAAACATGTTAATTCAACAAAGAATGGCATTTTCCTCTTTCAGATTTTATACAGTTTCTATCAGCCTTGAGGTGCCCTTCTGAAAGACTGACATGGGCCTCTAATGAAAAAATTCTGTGAGGGGCTGACTAAGAGCCGCTTGTGTTTGTTCTTCCTTTGACCATTATTTGGAGCTCTTTCCAGTGACATCACCAGACTGGTACTGCCGTCATGCTAATAAAGCTTTTCTTGATTTGAATCAGACTGACACTAGAGACTTGGGAAAGTGAATGGACCACCAAAATTATTATAAAAACAAAAACAAATGGAGTGTTTATATGTAAAAATATATTGCAGATGGATACTCTATGGGATTCCTCAAGGTTCTGTACTTGGAACCTTTATTTTGTTTCTCTGCATATAGGTTGTACAGAATATTTTGTAAATTGGATTAACATTGATGTTTTTCAGAGTGGCAAAAATACGCTGGACGTGTTTTTTTTTTTTTTTACAGAGTAACCAATTTTGGAGAATGCATATCTCTTTTTAGATTCTTTCTAGTTTCTCTAAATCACTGATGCATTAATGGGTGAAATGAAGTGTGTGTATTAGGATGTTGGTTATTGGATGCGGGGTGCTGTTGTGTACCCAGTTTATTGCATGAAGTGCAAACACTGAAGACCTTAAAACAAAAAGAAGAACCAATGTAGAACCTGGAGGTCTGAATCAGCTCATGTGTTTGTTGCCTCTAGAGGGAGCTAGAGTCTTTGCTCAAGGCAACAGCTTGTTCAACTCTCAAAAACAAAGTAATTAGAAAAAAGAGTTTAGAGTTTAATTCTTTTTGATAAAAAAATTCAATAAAAGCTATATTAAATGATGTATTTGTACATGATGAATAATCAGGATGAAGGCTTTAAAATCACCTGTTCATAATTACGCTGCTAGAAAATGAACCATTTTCATCATTAGTGGTCCTAGACATTATTTAGTGTCTATTGTACCTTGGCCTGTAGAGGTAAACAGCTGCACCTCTTTCGGGTGTTGTCACAGCATGATAACAACTATCAAACCATTCAGATAATACAGAAGGTTACCTTATACACCTACTGGCTCTTTAAGGTTGAATTACATTTCTCTCACTTACCCCTACCCCTTAGCCTTGGCTTTACCCCTACCCCTGAACTCTTGACGAAGGGCTGAAAATATGCACCACTATGAAGCTGTACTTTAAATGTTTCTGAAGTGTGAGTAAATGTGAGTCATTGCTCCTGGTAAAATTTTAAACAAACATAACCAAACAAAAATGTGACATGGCATACGCAAGTCTTTAACGGTGCTAATAATGGTGCAATATTCCTGTGAAACTGGTGATTTTTTTCATTTTTTGTGATTTTCATCACGTATATTCTCAGGACTTGAGTCGCAACATAAAACGATGGTGTTTATCATTTTTATAAAGTAATGTTATCGTTACTTTTATGACAAAATGACTTACATTTTTGAGTCTCTTTGTTTTGTGTTAGCTGCCATCTTTGTTATGAAGTGTGGTCTGGGATCTCAATACAGAAGAGAAGGGTTAAGGGGGAACTCAGCCTCAAGTATGTTCAGTAAATGCAGCTAAAACGGAAATAAATGAAAAAAAATAAACATTTTTGTGACCGTGAATTATACATAATAGATATTGCACAGTTTATTGCTTAGTCAGAATTTGATAAAATTGTCTTGATCAAATAAAGACTACCAGTTGGTGGAGTGAGCACATACCGAACCATAAGAATGGGGTTGATAACGACTGGTAGAACTGGAGTTTCCCATGTGTAGACAGAGCGAGAGCAGACTATTAGGGGTTGTACTGCATAGGATCCATCAGCAGGCCTGAGCAGGGATCAGGAAACCAGTTCTGACAGACATACACCACTGACAGAGCTGCACATGTTTCAATGTGAACAGTTCACTTTTAATACAGAGATCAAGCTGAAAACAGTCTGAAATTATGCTCTGCTTCCAAGTCTTGAATACCCTTTTACAAATATAGTGTACCATAGTGTTTCTGCTGTTATGAATTATTCCTCAAGTTTACTCTTACTTTGAATTCACTGATTTAATTGAAGGAGAATGAACCTTAAATTGAACAGCTTTACTGGAATCAGTGTTTTTCACTCTCCTGCAGGTCACTGCTACACAAAGAGTCAATCTATGGGATAATCCAAACACACTTTTTCTTTGTTAAAAAGGAATTGCTATCATATGTATAATTTAAGTATAGGGTGAAGATTTCAGAATGCATTTTTTTCATGTCTCACATATGTGAGAAAATGTTTCTGCAGTGTGCGCCTATGTCTGTTGTTGCATCTGAGAAAAGGCTCTCAAGGTGACATTTTGCCCACAGTGGCCTCAATCAGAGCACAGCACAAACCACAGACAGTCCACACTAAAGCAAATTCTGACCTTATGCACTGATCTCAGGCCATCTTTGGCTACCACAATCACAGTAGCTACTGTAAAGAACCCCAAAAGCTAGAAACTTGGTGTAAGTAGTCCTAAGAAATCTAAATCCAGCCTGGCTTTTCCAATTCCACTCCCTGACCTATGAGTTCTAAATGCCCATGCAGGAAGTTCTGCCTCCATGTAAACAACACAATCCCATGATTAAAGATGGAATTCATAGAAAAAAAGATAAATCAGAAGCCACAACTAAATAAACAACAGTGATTTTATATCAAAGAATGAAATAGAGAAGGAGCTCTTGAGGGAAAGGATGTTTTTCCTCTGGCATGTGCGGTCGTCCTTCTCTTGTGTCAGTGACCAATGTCTGAGCTCAGAGGGACAGGGCCGGGCTGGCACTGTGGACTATTGTGACCACGTTCTGTTCAAACTGGCACCATTGAGGCGGCTGCTCTTTGGGACGGCCCAGGTCATAAACACTGGACATAGGAGCAGGCATGAAGCATTTGAGAGGGATAATGGATCTCTCTGACCACATAAATAGTGGTTGCATTACACTCAGTGGGCAACAAAAAAGCATTCCCATGGACACTTTCTTTTCTTTCTCATGCTTCCACTTCTTATTTGAATTTGAGGAGTTTTGTTCTAAAATGCTTTGAATACAGAAATTATTAAATATATAAGTAAGGTGTAATCCATAAATTATACTGTAATAGATCCTAATGAGGTTCTAATTACATCACACAAATAAAATCTACATTTTTATTTAAAACACTCATTAAATGGACAATTGTTGCTTTTCTACCTCAATGCGATACATTCATTCCAATCTTTCATTTGTAATTTTTCAGTGAAAAAATAACAAAAATATAACAATTAAATATGATTTAATCTAGCTCATACTTTCATCTTGCAGGATTTTCAAAAATCCATTCAACTCATTCACTGAGGTCCTTTACGGTCAGTTCAGAATCCACTGGAGAACATCTTTTCTCTTTGGTGAGCAGCAGGAGATCTCCACTATCTTTCAGCACCTGAATTTCCTGTGTTCTTATACGTTCCTATTGTGGTTTTCTTTGGATGTTTGCTTCCTCCCCACAGATAAAACGAGCACTAGCTCATTGAAATTATTCATTCAATATCTTTAAAAAGGCAAACACAGTGAAAATTTGTTTACAGATCGGTGCTGCCACAGTAATTATATGAATGAAAAGTGCACAAAGTATCTGAAAAAGAGCTGGAGCATATCTAGTTTTGAGAAAAAAAGAATTTAAATAGCTGGAATAATAGGCAAATATCAAGTTTTGTCAAAATTAACTCAAAACTGGAATCTTATCTTCCGTTTTTATCCCATTTTGGAACCAAACTGGATAAACAAAAATTTGTAGAGTAGTGCATATTCCTATAGGATTATATTTGGTCTTTCTCTGCGTCTGGCAAAAGCACTTTTAAAGGAAAGTAAAACTTCTTTACTTACATCCCCGCTAGGATAGACAGTTAGAGTTAGAGCTACTTTATGAACTAATCTGTGTTTATTTAAGGTTGCCGCCAAACTGTATTTGGCTGCAAACGGAATAGACCAGCAGCATAAAATGACCAAAGCATTTTGAAATCCCACCAGTCAAAACCATTTATAGTTTTAAGGATAAGCATGAAATCAAAACCTGCCATTTTCTTCAAGGATTAATTTAATAAAGCAGTGCCTGAAAAAATGGTTCAAACAGACAAATTTGGAGAACCAGGCTTCTGTTTCACTTCCTGTGCATTTATTTTCTTGCATTATGCACTATTTGAGCTTAAGGGGTTCTTTAGAGCAAAAATGCTATATAGCACCTTCCAACCTGCACAGATCCAGCATAAAACCAGCGAAGAACAACCGAAGAACCCTTTTTTTAAGAGTGTAGCACCCTGACAACGCATGGAACTTGTGATATGTTTTTTTTTTGTTTCTTCCAGAAGAACAAATCCAGCAGTCTGGAATTTTAATCTGCAGATGTGTGCGCCTCACGAAATTGGAAAAATATAGACATGAAATGGGCCACTTGTTTCAGGTAAACAATGCAAAAATGAAATTAAGTCTTGTAATTGGAGTACTTTCCATAAACACTTCAAGTGAAACCGAACAAATGGAAACAAATGGTTTCTGTGAGTGTAAAATGTTGCTGATGAGTGGGAGAGGTCTCATGGGACTTTTATGATGTTATAAATACCTGTCCCGATCCTTAAAGATAAGCAATTATTGGAGGAGGATGAGGAAGAGAGCGATGAAGATAACCACAGCCATTAATGATGACCTTTGCTCCCTGCAGGTCTCTAAGAAAACACCAAATGTGTAAAACTGCGAGCAGCTGTTAAATGGATGAATGCCTCTCTCGGTTTAGTGCGGTCTGATGATCTCCTCAATCTATTCATCGGTTCACCTGCTCATCGGTATGACACACATCCAAGTAAATATCCCTTGCTTTTCATAATTAAAGGACTATGAATAACTTAATAGCAATTAATGCATTCCTTTGAATTTAGCCAATAAATTTTAATATCTTTTCAAGTCTCTAAATCCACCATACTCTAACTGTTACATACAAAACTTCAACACTGATGAATAATTCTGTCTGTTCATCGAGTATCAGAGAAATCTAAAATATTCCTTAATTGATATTTAATATCTCTCACAGCTTTGAAGAACCAGTGAGAAATAGCATTTAATAACGAGGCTCGAATGATAACTTAAAAAATGATGGAAAAGCAGGTTTACGAGTATCAGAACCGAGTCCATGGAAACACAGTTGCTGTTAATGTTTGGCCTTTATACGGACAACCAGCATTAAATGTTGTTTTTCATCAAGCAGTTACAATGTCCTTGATCGCTTTAAGAGGTTATTAAAATCATTAAAAGCACAACTCATCAGCACTTTTGACAGCCCTATGGCGTGAGAATGAGTTTGCTACCCCGTCCTCTCAAAAAAATAGACCATAAAATATTCGACTCACCTTTAGCATTACCTTTTCAGGGTCTGTTTAAAAACAATAATCCTGTAACACGCTCGTTAGGTTTACAGTCGTCGTAAAAAAGCAGTGGTATAAAAGACGGGGCTGGCTCTGTGTCTTAATGACGGAGTTGTTTTATTGTGATGAGGCGTATGATTGTCATCAATAGATGGAGCAGATAACCCTCATGATGCTCTCCCACACATTACAGATTACACAGAGAATTAAACATCATGCAAGTGGAGCAACAGGCCTACAGGCACCAAGCTCCTAGACCATCGATTTCCATTGCCTCGTTTCCTCATTGACGTCCATGCTAAAACAAATGGATAATTCAAGACTATAGGGAGGTCTGGTCACTGTTTATTCAATTATATATGACCTGTGTAATAACAGGTGATGAGGTTTGTCTTAATAATGTGCTTAACGATTATGATACCTCGTTGCCTGCTTCTAAATGGGCACTGGAGCAGTTCCATTATGGTTAATTGGATGCGAAACATGTTTGTGCGAGTAGATTTGCACGTAGATTATAAAGACACAGACTTGATCATTAAGGGAGATTGACATCGAAAATTATGTTTTTTGCACTTTGATAAATCTAATTTACACATTATTAAATTTGCAGCCCTAAACCACAGTATTTCACAATACCATAACTGTAATGCTTATACTGGATGTTTGCATTACTTAATGTATGAGGAAAGGGTTTAACGTTGATTATTAAACAAACATAGAAAATAATGACAACTGATTTGAAACCTTGTCAGATTTGTCTTTTAGAAATACAGAATTGATCTTTAAAGGACATTAACAGCGAAAAAATTTGGAGTATTACACTTTGAAATAAAAAAAGTGAATAAAAATAATATACATGTTATTGTATATTTTCGTGATTTTCTTTGTAAATCATTGGTTATCTCAATAAGAAATTTCAGATACATATATCCAATATTTCAATATTTTTAGCATCCTCCTTTTGCAGAAATAACAGCCTCTAAATGATTTCTGTATGAAGTCTGAATTTTGGCTGAAGGTATTTTGGACCATTCTTCTTTGCAAAACATACCCAGTTCAGTCAGATTTGAGGTGTTCCAAGCATGGACAGCCTGCTTTAAATAACATTTTAAATAAAATTCATGTCTGGGGACTGAGACCATTCCAGAACGTTGTAATTGGTCCTCTGCTTAAATGTTGAAGGTCTTTGAGAGCTGGTCTGTGGGTTGACTGTGACTGTTCTCACCATTGTGCGACTTATATGTGATTTCCACTTCTGGTCTTTCGATTTTTCACAGTTGAAACTGAGAGCCTAAATCTCAGACAGCTTTTGGTTTCCTTCCCTTAAACCATGATGTTAAACAATAATGATTGATAAAGGAAAATTGTGAAAATGTACAGGTGCCCAAATGTTTGCGAACCACTGAATGTTTTCCATGATAATAGCATTTATGTGCAGTATAACTGTTTGCTTTACTGAATGAACTACACTCATGGAACTCACTTGATCGTTAAAAGAGATTGACATCCAAAATGATGTGCAATTTTCCACTTTGATAAATGTCTACCCTAAAACACTATATAGTATCATTTGTCAGTTTTTGCAACCCAATCCAATACTGTAAAGCATACGGCTCTTAAGAATAGATGAACTACTTTCCTCATTTGAAATCAATGGTTTAGTCATGAATTTAGTATGTTGTCTTTGTGTATGAGGAAGTGGTTTAATGTTGGAGGTTTAAATTTTGGAGTAGGGTGTGAAATTCAACCGATCGTCAAGCATTTGGGAATTTTAACACACAAAAACATTTGCTTGAGTCACTTAGATGGTTTTATCAGTGGTCAAAATGGCAGTCGGTGAGGCTGACAGTAAAACAAGATGTTTATTAAGTGAGATGTACTTCATTATGTTGCTCCATGTGGTTATAAAATCGAACATACACTGAACGGGCACTTATTACATTCAGGTAAACTTTGAACAGCCAATAAACACTGAGCAGCTACAAATGCTATCAGCACTTTTAAACATGATTTTACACCCAGGATGTCTAATAAAAAGCTCTATTCAAAGTCATACTTTGTTCTCATTAACTTAAGCTAGGTGGAACTGTTAGTGCATCGTAACAGACTGACCTTTGATTACACTTTGTGATGTTTCCAGCGTTGTCCAGCATTGAAATTGAATGGCTGTGTTTTTCATAGATTTTTTTTCTTTGTATTATGTTAAATTAATAGATAACCGTTGCACTCATTATTTAAATAAATGGCACAATGATTCCGAACTGAATCAATTCTAAGCCAATAATGATGAGGCCACATGGAAGCACCGCTTCTCAGTCAAACCACATGCTGCGGTATATGGGCACTCTGTTATATTTCACCATATACTGATGGGAAAACCATCTCCAGCAGTGGTGAGAACTGTGGCTAAGTTGTACATGTCTATCCCAGTGCCATGTGGTAATGGGTGTCTCTGGATTCCCTCATTGGCTTAGAGCTGTGGGCTATAGGATGTTTTACTTTGACCTTTGCCAACATAACACTGATGTGTTACACTGGCATACCCCAGTCAATGACAGAAGCTGGTGCTTATGGAACTGATGACTTTAGACATTTATTATTAGGTTTTTAAATTAAAACTATTTCTTTTATGTCATTTTAAGTACAAAAAAATGACAAATTCTACCTTGTATTTAACTGGATAGAAATATTAAGATCAACCAATTACAGAAAGAAAATCTTAAGAAGATACATTTTCAAAAGAAAAGATTTTTAGATTATCCCATTATATTTCAATTGGGGTTTAATGGTAGACTAGTAGTTACCAGTAGCACTGTATTTACCATTTGCTTTACAGTAGTAAATGTTCATGATCCTGGTTTTTTATTTCTGTTGTGTGCACAATTTAAAAGTATTCAAAGCCTCTATACAGTGAGACCAATGTAAAACTGGGTGGGATGGACTTAGTAGAGTTTCTAGACAGAATAAATGAAAAACAACAGTAAAACCCAAAGATACCACATGTTTAAATGTGCTAAAGTTAGGTTTCTCTCCCTCTTTGTCTTGTGTCATTTAAATACATTTAAACACAAGAAAGATGCAACTCTTTTCTGAAAGCCTTTCAAGCTTCACGGTTGCATCTTTAAATCTGTGGTACTCTGCTGATTGCCTGACCTTTGAGACTTGCTCCAGACACCAAACCCTCTTTTAGCTTGTCCCACTTTTTGTCTTGTTTTTTGGTACTTTAAGCCAGTATCCAGATGATGGGTTTGTTCCCCCTTTTGAAAGACTTTTTGTCTTTTGTCTATTTCTTCAAACTATTGACACCAATAAATAATATTCACATTTTTCAAATGATCCATAAATGTTATATCAAAATTCATGCGTTTCTCAAAAACATACGGTACTTGTGCTCCCGTTGAAATAATGCACTTTATAACCTCAAAACCAGCTGTAGTCCAGTTCACATCCAGCTGGGAATTTGAGCCTTGTTCAGTAATCACAGTTGTTAAACAAGTGTACATGGTATTGCTAATTAAATGAGCTTTACTTTTAAAAGTCAGTCAAGCAACTGGATTTGGAAACAGTTAAACATCCTTCATTAGATCCTCTTTTCGCTGATTTGCTTGTGCGGCTTAATTAAGAGCCCACCAAATTTGCTGGAATGTGTGATGGAAACAGATGCTGAACTAAGAGACACTCAACAACATACTGCCATCTTCTTAAAGGGCCGTTTTGAGGCAGAAGCCCATGATCTTTAAGATTCTAATGATGAGGAATATAACAGTTGGAGAGTAATTTCATCAATGAGACAATCTCTTTGCTCGCAAATCCAAACAAATGAAATCTAATTAAAAATTCGAAGAAAAGATCAACTGGGATCAATTGGGATCATACCAATCATTCATTCGATTTCCCTGCTTCTTCCTTTTCAGGGTCACAGAGTTCTGCTGTTCCTAGTGCACTACAAGCGAAAGGGGGGATGTACACCTTGACAGATCACTTAAAGATCACGAGGCAAGAGTATAGGTCCTCAAGCAGATTTTGGCTGTTGTAAAAGAGAAGTATGTGAAGTCCTGTGGGAAAAAGACACGTATTTTAGTTGTTCGCCTACATAGCTTACATACCAAAACATAGCATAGTTTTTTTTATTTTATTTAGAAAAAATAGAGTATAGTCTAATAATCACCAATAACCCTTTTATGAAAGCACGTTGACCCTTCAGGGTTAAACATGTGACTTTGAATCTACCACAGAGTGACAAAAGGCTTTCTGATTGATTTGACAGACACAGTGAGAGACATTGAAACAGATGGTAAGGAGTAAGGACATACATGCCATATTCTTTTCCCATTGGTGGAATGGATTGGTCTATGAAAGGGACAATGAGAAAGAATGTTAGCGGTATCACAATTTGTCAGCCATTTTTTTCAGAATATCCTTTATTTGTGGCTGTCAGGAAACTCAATGAAGGCTAGTCTTGACATTTGGCAGCTTGTCGCCTGGTTTGGCCCTGATCAGTCTCTCAGGGTCTGCTAGCAGAGTGCAAAATCATGTCGCCTAACACCGCGCTGTTTACTGCTCGGCCCACAAGCAGCCCCGCTAACACGATGAACATATAATAAATAATGCAGCACAACAGACGGGCAGGGGAGGCCACCAGTGTTTGTGTGTAGATAAAGAATTAGGAATGGGTTTGGAAGAGTAGGATGTCTATTTATTTGTCAAGATGGAAAATGTAACACTAATGGTGTTCACGTGCTGGCTGTCATTTTAAGTTTGGGAATGAAAGAGTCAAGGGGAAGCAATGGCTGACCAGTGGAAGAAATCCTGAAAGAGCTTCTTTCATAAAGTCTCTTATATTCACTTTATTGAAACAATTTGAATCAGATTTAAAGATTTATGCTTATCTATGTTAATAATTTTATTATTAATAGAACTCTAAGCAAGCCTATTCCTGCCAATTGAGCATTTCCTTCCTCTGTCTCTTAAATCTGCTGGATTTTTACCATTTAATATATGCTAACATATATGTAAACAAACAGTTTTAGACTTTATAACGGAAATAATCCCATTTGTCATCTACACTACTTCATCAGTGGATCCTAGTTTCCAGCATCTGCAAAGAGATAAGTACAATCTTTCAAGTGCCTTGCATGCTTTTTAACTAGCCAAGGGTTTGCATTTTAAGTATAAGGCAAATAAAAATTACCACATGATGCATAAAAAATCTTTGAGAATCCCCATGGAAAGGAACAAGAGTTAACAAAATAAAGTCATTAGGGACTGAGTGGGGAAAAGGGAATGAAAACCTCGCTACGGTCTCTTTCATTGTTAGGTTTAATTAAATTTTCAGCTCTAATTACAATTAAGCCACTTAGTATGTATAATAATGTTTGCATCACAGAGCAGCACAGATGCAGTCCATCAGCGCAATTAAATATTAAACCGGTAGAGGCAGCTCTAATAGTGGCACAGCAAGAAGCCGTTCTGTCTGTGCGCCAACCAACTAGACCAGCAGTCCCCATACGGGTGCTCAGAGACCCGCAGAGCTCCACAGCCATTCCCTGCTGCAGTGCGCTGGTATTTTTGCCCTTTTCAGAAAGTAATGCTTTTACACTAAGCCCCTCTTGAGGTGAATATAGGTCACTTTGAGGAGCATCCCCTTGAAAAAGCATTACTAACTAGAAAAAAGGCGGGAAAATACAGACACATGGGTAAACAGCCCTGGAGAGTTGGCGAGAGTGATTTTAAGCTGTGAATATGTGGTCTAATGCAAAATTAGTGTTGTGCTGCCGAATAATTCATGAGTCAGAATTGAGTGCGTTTTAAGCACAAATGATAAATTTCTCGACTCGTGTACACTCAGCTTCTTTTCATACTTTATTTGCGCTAATGTCTATTTCAGACCATGAAACTTCACTCATCAAGGTGTTCTGCATTATTTAGGACACGCTGACTGCCAACAACACTAAACAAGACTTTATTTGGTTCCGCTTTGTCAAGCACTTTGACAGCACGTACATCTTCTCTCAGAAAGAGTCACACATTTTGAGGATTTCAGCTCTTTTGATTCACAGTGATTCCTTTCATCTGAAATAACTCTGTATTATTGTGATGGAAATCAATAGCTTCTTCTCAGGTCGTACCTCATGTTGCTCCTTGGAGCGAGGGCATCCATTGGCAAGCCAGAGCCTCCATTATGGGCAGAGAGGAATGCGAATGGGTGTAGGATCTTTGAACTGTTAAGTCAGTCTTTTGGCTCAGTCTCCATCAATGCATGCCATGATAAATTTAGCAGCCATAGAGTAAACCTAAATAGAAGGCTCTTCTTGAGGTAATAATTGGGTGTTGCTGCCCTACATCACAAATACGGTTGGTTTGTGAAATATTTCTGTACTGAGGCACACAAAAACAAAATATACGAGGACACTTTCAACCAGTGGTGGTCTGAGTGTGGGGGGGGGAGTTAATACTGTAGTTTGGATAGTGGTTACATTTGCTTTCTCAGATCTCTAACCAAAGGGTCCTTATGCAACCTAATCATGAACGGAGCCCATCCTTAACTGTCTGGTTCACCTTAATGTGGGGTACAATTGACGAGAAACTATGAAGATAGGCTGTTTTTCTTTTCTAAACATTTAGCACTAACATTTGTCCAGCCTCCTACTTTGTGCCGAGCCATGCACATTCCTGTTGCAACATTATTCAAATAAATCGATGGACTTTTTTTAGGTTGTTTGTAGGCAAGACATAAGCTTTATCGATACAGAGCTTAGCTGCTTGTAGACAAAATGAACTAAACATAGAAATATACGATACATAGAAATCATTTAAGCCCCATTAAAAGCTTTTAAAAAGTTGCCATCCTTTTGGAGGGGTCAACATAAGGCACTGAGGACTCACACCAAGTTGGGTGCCAATATGTCAAAAGGTTGCTGAGATGCAGCTCCAGATTCAGTTAGGAACGATATTGCAGTAAATAATAGCCGTTATTTAATTTAACGCATCAATCATAATATTTTTCCTGCAAGAGCTGAGGAGGTTCTACTTCTACTCAGTTCAAACTCATTATTGCAGACAGAATGTTTATGGTAATGTTGATGTCTATGTTTTTGGCTACCCCAACAGTTAAAGGCAAGAGAGGATATTTGACAATGAGCTAAACCTGGCTAAGTAATTAGTTTTCTAAATTTGATTATATTGGCTGACCACAAGGTGGAGCTGCCAAAACTTTTGCTGAATCCTATACAAACTTTTGTAGTGATCTTTGCAATAAATCAAAATAACAGATACTCAAAACAATACATGGTAGAATTGGTGTGATGCTCTGAACATGTTGAGACCAGTTTTATTGTCTCACTATGAACAACTTGTGAGATATAAGCCTTAAATATATTATTTAATTCCAGCATTATGACTTTATGATCATTTCAGTGGGCATTACCTTCTCTAGCCTATTGAAAACAATTTGAAGCATCACCACCTTAAACTCCATATATTCTACTGTGTATAGTAAGGTTTGCAGACATTTTCATAAAATTCTAAACAGCTGGAAAAAACTGCAATAAAGTCAAATTGGTCAGAAAGATTCAGAGAAAGGAATTTTGTTTTTAAGACTTCTACACAGTAAAATCCTAAGAGTTAAATTAACTCTATACTCGGAGTATATTTGGTCCCACTCTATATAGAGTCAAACTGACTCTGAGAAAAAGTTATTTAATAATCTATTTTCTTCATGTTTTTCCAAATCTGCATGGAAAATGCAAACTAAATATTAACTATTCAGAGAGGGACCAAGTCCACTCCAAAAAGAGTAAAAACAGACTGTTTAGTTCAAATAGACTTATTTAAATAACTCTCCTTCAGAGTTGGGGTTAACTCTATATAGAGTGGGACCAAATACACTCTGAGTAGAGTTAATTTAACTCTTAGGATTTTACTGTGTAGTTCAAAAGTTATTAGCATTAATGTGTTTTAAACTAGTGGTGGCACTGAACTGTTTAAGTTAGGGATTCCAAATTTTACCCGGTGAAGGATAAGACTGTTCTCTAGCACTCTACCAAATTTCATACCCACAGATAAATTAGAACATTAAACTTAAAAATAGGAATTACTTAGATTCTTGAAACAAAAAAATAAAAGAGGTGAGACATAAAAATAGTCATATTTATACATATTTTAGTGTTAAATAACATTACTACTACACACACAGCAACTTTCGAACACTACCCCACAAAACACCCTTTCTTCACAGCAATAAAAAAAGTCTCTGCATCCTAAAATGACATATTCTCGCAGGTTTCACATTTATCAGGCAATCAGTATGTTTATCTCTTTGAGGTGTGATAAGCTGCTGTTTAATGATCCCTTTAAAAATGTATCTATCTTGTGAGCAATCTATGTGTGTGTGCGTAGGTTGATGGAGATTTTTATGATGAGGGATTTTGTCGCGGTCCAAGGGTCAGCGTGGCTCCTGTCTTCATACACATTATTCTTCACATGCATAAAAACCAAATGAGATGTGCACAGCTCGTTTGAAACATATGTCTGTATCCATCTTCAGCAATAGCCTCCCATTATTATCAGAACGAAAACATTCAAGCTAGAATTAAGGATATTTTAGTGGCTGTACTGTTTTTGATGCACTGACATATAATTTACAGTCATTGATGGAGCATAAAATAATGTGAGGTCCTTCAGTAGGGATGCATGACCTTGTAAATCAAAGATAAACAGCTTGATGGATGCAGTCCTTCATTCGATTTCATTTTGATCTCTATTATAAAATTGATTTATGTTGTGTGTTCCAATTTATGGTGCCATAGAGCTACAATATGGCAAACATAAAAATTTACTTTTGGGTTAAAGAAATGCATATTAAGATCCTCTTGGGGTAGTAAATGAACTCTTAAAGATTGGCCAGATTACCTTTAATGGCTTTGTGTTCATGGTGTGACTTTCTCACCTGATAACATTTAATTACCTCTTGGGTGAAGATGACTTTTCATGATATTTATGGATTGCTCTGTGCAAAGCCTCTTTTTTACTTTTATATTTCACATGATGCCTTTTACAACTCTTCATTTAAGATTATATGACACTAACATTTATTTGTTATGTGGTTTTTTCCACTATTTTGTACCCAAATACAAAACAAATCCTAATTTTACGTTATTAATTCTCACTAGTAACAGGGCTACTACTCTAAAGGCTAAGTTTAATATATTTAAAACTATGTTTACTCATTTTGTAGAGTTTGTCAACACCTTTCTAAGATTTGTAAGTAAAACCTCCACCATTTCAAGGCAGTCATGAATTGAGGAGCCAAAATAAAAACTATTAAAAAACAGTTGATGGAACTATAAGTCTACAGTGAAATTTTTTTGGACTAAAATACTTTTGTTTAATTAAAAATAAAAAAAACTTTTAGCCCCTAGTAGTGACGCCATATACACACAGCGCCCCTGAAATCAGTTTTTAAAGATGGACACGAGGATTCAAAAGAGATGCTCTGTTCCAAGTTGTCTATCTAAAAACTAACAACTAAACAACTGTTCGACCAACAGCCATGACCTATTTTGAAAAAAGAGTGGGTAACAAGGAGCAAGCCAGTGTTTGAAAGAACACATGTTTTTCTTCTTCATTTTTGGTTAGTAGCAGAACAATAGGCTGTGTTAGTTTTTCCTCATTATTCACATGTTATTCTATTTATTTATTTTATTTTTATTCATTTACTGATTTTTTTTCTTCTATTTTTATTATTATTATTATTTTTCTTTTTTCTTTTCTCTTTTCCTCTTCCTTTCTTTCTTTTTCACTTGTGAACCTTCCACCCCTCGCTCTTCCCCAACCCTTTATCCACTCCCCATTTCAGTCCAACGCCGTCTTGTCCTGACACAACTGATGTAAACTGACTCGCGGCAACCACAACTAATAAATATTTACATACATTCAATGCTCCAATCCAGAGGAGAAAACACCACACCAGGTGTTTTACTCCCCGGGAGAAAGTAAAACTGTCCAACTCAGCAAAGCATATACTCTCCCATGTGATGGCTTTTGAGCAGGACAGGACAAGGTAAAAAAAAAAATTAATAAAATAAAATAAAATAGGAAACTTCAACAGCATTGGATGCTGGCTTTCGTTAACTCAATGAAAATTAAAATTTGACTTAAATTTGTTCATTTTTGAAATGCTTAAAAACAGTCCAGTAGATAAGCATGACAATAATCTTAATTCAATTTTGAAAGGGATCATTTTCAGTCTTGTCGAATCCCTGGTGAGTATCTGTGATTAAATGTTGTGTTTAGTGTTGTGTTCGTCTTTACATTCAACAACTGCACTACTCCATCGCTAAGCAGAAATAATAAACTAAGCTACTCTACATGGGAAAACAGTGGATGACTGGTAGACAACGACTAGGAGCAGGCTCATGTTATTTCATAGTTTTTGTCAAGAGTCTTGGGTGGGATCTTAAAGTTTGTTATATCACAAGCATCTGAGAACAGCTTGTTTTATAAAAATGTCAAAGATTGTCTGTGATTTTGATTATGATCATTTTAGTGATCAGTGCAATTTTTTTTATCTGAGGGGACAGTACTTATGCCAGTTCCTGGCAGGCTATTAGCAAATTATAAGAAGCTGATGAGTGTTAGAAAGTACGATTGTCACTCACATCATCTTCAGCATCCAAGGTCAATGGCCACATATCCCTCCAATGTTCCCATTGCTTTCTCTTCTTACCAGCCCATTTCTCAGCCTCAATGTGCTGCATCTTAGTTTGTTAAAATGAAAGCAGGTGTGAAAATGATTTGAGCAGATTTGATGCTCCCAAGATTTCCAATAATTCTCTGTGCTATTCTTCATCAACTTCCTTGGTGTGATCTCATATGCCCCCCCCCCCTCCCCTCTCTGCAGTCATTACAGGCCAGCTGTGAGTGGAGAGGACGATGTGATGCAGTTTACTCACACACAATTGCTATTAATGTCCAAGACTCGAGGGGCTCCTTTATTTACAAAGCTGATGTGTGGACCTGAAGCGCGACTGATTGGATGCTGTTGTGTTCAGCAGGAGGCAGCAAACCGTGAGGGACACACCTGTTAGTGTACACTTCTCATAACATTAACTTTTCTTCTAGCTATCTTGGAATCAAAATTTGAAGGGACCTCAAATAGTTGAAAAATGCTTTATTTGTTGCTATTTTAAATCGTGGTGCTTTTCAAGTACTTGTGTCATGTCTAACAAATACTGTGTGTGTTTTGGGTGGGTAAACAAATTAGCTGTTGGGTTGGGATTCCTACCCCTACTTCCCACATACCAATCAATATTTGTGAGCAATAGTTTAAAGACATTTTGTTATGGTTTTGGATAAGTACTAAGGGTACTAACAATATATCTTAATACAAAACTATTGTGGAGCCTCTGGGAGATGTGTATTTGTGGAGTATATTTGCTAATTGGTGTGATTGGGATGTGATTCTAGTTGCTTCTTTACCTTGTCTTCTTGTTTTTTTTTTTTACTTTTTGAGTAAAGAATCCTTTACTCACGTTTTAAAAAGATTATATAGTTACCTCCTGCCATCACTTTAAAAAAAAAAGTGATGAAAAATGGTGATCTAATGCAAACATTAACACTGCCTCCTAGTGGATGGATGGTATCAAATGCTCTCGTTCAACTCAAACTAGATCCTAGCCTTCTTAGCTTTTTGGTCTCAAAACTTTTCCAATAATGGTTTGTTATCTTGTAGAATAAAGTATCGTTACACCAGTCTTTAAAATGCTCTCTAGGTCTTTTAGTCACATACTATAGATGTCATTAATTCTAATCGTGATGAGTAGTTTTGGACATCTAAGGGTGCTCTACAGTTGATGATTTAAAGGGGTTGTAAACTGAGAAACCAAAAAGTGATTGATCTTTTTGTGTATAAAACCAAAAAATTAGCCTCCAAAGACATTTTCAGAACTCAAAACATTTGAATGTAAGAAATGTCCTTTATCGGAGACAGCTCAGGTTTAAAAATGTAACTTAATGGTCTAAAATCTTTTTTTTTGCCACATCCCCATCAATGATAAACCTTACGCTCACTTGCTCAATGCAAAAATGCAAATAAACATAGAAATCTGCTTCCAAAGATGGCACAGTAATTTTCACCTTCAACTTTTGAAATGATCCGCCAGGGGTACATGCTTTTTTCATGGCCCCTTCAGTTTTGATTTCAAAACTTTAATATCAGCCATACACCAGTATAGACAGAGAATATTCCTTCCTGAAGCAACGACAAGGATAGCACTCTTCCCTCACTTTATCTTTCATTCTTTTCTCACTTGTATCTACTCTCCTGTCTAACCTTTTCAATCCCCCCCACAATGTGGACCAGATGCCAGTGTTGGCTAAGAGTCTCTGGAGGCTTCCAGTAACATATTGGTTTATAATTAATGGAATTAGAGCCGTTTTCTGTTGTGAAGATCCCAGCTCTGGAATCAAGCAATCTAGAGAAAGGCAAAGAAAGTGAAGAGATGGAGGTAAAAATGTGGGACAACAACAGGAACAGAATGTCACTTGGGTTCGGTACCATTTGTGACCCTCCATTTCTGAGCCTGGTTGCTGTAATGTCTTATTTTTAATCAGTTGAAATGAAAATGGTTACGCATCAGGGTTGTCATCATAGTTACAAGGACTTACCTTAAATAGTGTTGATTGGAACACAAAAGGCATTGAGTTCATGGAATGACCAACTTGTTTATTTAACTGAATATTTGACAGAATAAAAGCCCAAGTAAAAATCCTTGGACAAGTGGAGCAGCTGAGAAGGGTTTTATAAGGGTAAAGTTATAAGGTACATTCTGAGTAAACCCAAACTAAACTATAATTAAAAATAGCACACATTTATTTTATTAAATAAAAAATATATAAGTGGGCGGCATAGTGGTGCAGTGGGTAGCTGGGAAGTGGGAAGGTTATCGGTTCGAGGCTTACCGGTGACCTTCCTGGAAGGAGTTTGCATGTTCTCCCTGTGCTTGCGTGGGTTTCCTCTGGGTACTCCGGTTTCCCCCACAATCCCAAAAACATGCGATTAGGTTAATTAAATAATCTAAATTCCTTAGGTGTGAATGTGTGAGTGAATGCTGCCCTGCGATGGACTGGCAACCTGTCCAGGGTGTACCCCTGCCTCTCCTGCCTCTCCCCCAATGTGTGCTGGAGATAGGCACCAGCAGACCCCCGTGACCCTGAAAGGGAAGAAGCGGGTATGAAAATGAAAAAAGATATAAAATATACAGAAAACAAACCTTGAACAGCAAAAACCATAACCATAGTGGATTTTGTGCCTTGCATATTCACACATTAGCACAGGGCAAATCTCAACCCCGTTGTTATTTCTAAGCTTCCCCCTCTCTTTCTGTCTGTCATTCCTACTGACCTTTATGTTCCAATAAAGGCAAAAACACATGATTGAAAAAAAAGATTCTGACAGCTCTCTCACCTTTTTTTTACAACTACATTACAGTTGCATTGTTAGTGCATGGGCTTCCTGGCATAGGTTTTCTTTCATAGCTAACTTTTTGGTTTGATTAATTAATTGAAAAACATATGTGTTCTTTCAAACACTGGCTTTACCCTCTTTTGTTTTTCCAAATAGGTCATGATTATTGGTAGAACAGTTCTTTCGCTGTTCATTTTTAGATCAATTCTTAGATGGCATCCCTTTTGAATCTTCTTGTTCATCTTTAGAAACTGAAAGTATGCATAGACATTACTTTTCCACCAGGCCATGGAGAATAACTGAGGCTGAGTGGCAAAACAAGAGGTAAAATGGCAGATTTTAATGACTGACTATTACATCCTTACATATTGGACTTTTCCTGTGCGGTGATGCGGTGAATAGTGCACATTAAAATAAAAAAAAAAAGAATTAGACCACGACTTATCACACAGCCAGCTTTCCGTGGATATGGAGATATGTTGTTTTCCAGAATGTTGAAACCAGAAATGTTGTTTCCTGACATTTTATGTCTTCTGATTTCAACACTGGGACACAAAACAAGGTTTAAACTCGTGCAGAGGAGCAAGAATAGGTTTTGTGCAACTCACTCTTTCGGAAACATTGAAGTCATGTGCATACCCTCTATCGATGACTGAACTAACTGAGTGGCATGTAAAGGATGTACTCCTCATCTTAGAGGTGTGATAGCTTTGGGCCGACCCCCACTACAATAATCACGATTTTAAACTTGATGTCAAATTGTTCTACTTAAATTTATAAGAGCTATCTAATCCTCAATTAAGTTACATTCAAGTTTCATTAGTGGACTTAAATGTTATCGTTGTCCAATACCTTAGCAAACTACACATTATAGCTCCATGTTTTGGGCAAAATAGTTATAAATTCACAGGTGAAAAGAGGTAAAAAAACAATTGGGTAGCATTTTTTCCTCACTGTGGAGGCCTTTTCTGGGTGGACAGTGTTTGGTCCTGGAGGAGCTGCGGTAATTACAGAGAACAGCACACGCTCAGCTCTGAATGAGACACAACCCCGTCTCCAGACACGTCGACCCACAGGCAACAACCCAACATTCAACCTCAACTGCTCCTCAGGGTCGTTTTAACCAGAGCGCCTGCTTCCTGTTCCGCCCATTGCCCATCGGAGTTCACACACTCACACATGGCAACAAAGCACTGTTCTGATTCACATTGGCACAAAATCATGTGCTGTTGTGACTTTAGATGAGTTTATTGTAGATGAATGCATTCATGGCATGAAACAAATCATGGGGCTTCACAGTTTCCATGGAATGTTGCATCACACATTCAAACACACATCAGAGCTTTGTTGAAATGGGGGGGTTTGGTTGTTTCTGTTTAGAGGATATTTATCAAGCAGATTAAGGCCCTGTGGTCTGGCGGCATCTGTAATTGGTCTGATTAATGGAAGCTTATTAACAAAAGGTGGTTTTTAGAGACCCCACAGGTGCCATGTAAAGCTGAAACTCAACACTGTTTAGGAGCACTATGATTAAACTCGAACTATACTTAGAACAGATGCATATGATGATGATGGATAGACTAAAGAAGAGAGAACTGGTACATCAATTTAAACATTTGAAAAATAATAAAAAAAAGATGTGTTTTATTACATTACTTTGTGTTAATGTGGCATTTGGGTCAATTTTGGGTTTGAAGGCCAAGGAAAGCAAAATCTTACCAAATGTCTAACTTGCTTGAAATGTAAGTCGCTTTGGATAAAAGTGTCTGCCAAATGCGTAAATGTAAAGTATTGTGCATTTATGTAAAGTATTACACAATTATGTAATGAAGCTGGAACAAAATAATTTGCTGTACAAAACATTAGACAGAAAGCAAAAAAACTAGGATGTGTGAGATATACACTATGCAATAATCAAGTATACACCTTTACTAATTTTCTATAAATAAATTTTTTTCTGTAATTGACAGATTTTATTATTGTGTTTTATTCCTGAATTTTTCGAAGGAGTTTAAAGATAAGGATTGCTTTTCAAACATGTTTCAGGTGAAGGCAACGCTCACATCAATTACCATATCGACCCACGTCCTTTATAAGCATTTCCAAATCTTTCTCCCATTTCACTCAGTCCCAACTGGCTTTGCTCCCAACTTCCACTCTTTCTCTTTCCCTGGAGATGCATCCAAGAAAGACAGCGTTCCTTTACATTTGTACCCACCACATGCTCACGAACTAAGACATGTCCAGAGAAGGAACTCCTGAAACTTTTCAGCATTTAATGCAGTGCATTAACTTTTGCTTGAAAGTGTGTATTCAAATATTCATGAATTCAAGATTTTTTTTCAGTCGCTGAAAAAATACTTTGAAAAAATTATTATATATATGTGTCTTAATTTAGAGAAAAGTTCCACCTATCAAAAAATGTTTTGGACAGTAAAACTGAAACACCTAACGTTACAATTATTATGAGAATGGCCATTTTTGTGAAGTTCCTCAGGTGAAGTTTACGGTCTACGGTCTAAACATTAATACAAACCCTAAACGTAACATAAATTAATGTTTAATAATAAATAATAAATTTAATAAATAATTGTCGACCGTTTAATGAACTTTATTTTGAAATATCTGTAAACATTGGACAACAAAGATGAGCATGGGGCAATTAAATAATAAGAAAAAGTGCATATTTGTCATATTTTTAAAGTAAACTTGATAAAAAAATGACCAAAGGTATGTGTGTAGGCATGCACACTGAGCAGAGGAGGGAAGAAATTATGGAACACCCGGAGATCATTGCTTAAGTTGTGAGGCTGGTGAAGGAAGTCAAGCCCTGATTAACTTAAATTTCTCACAAAATATTATGACCATGCTTGATCACTTTGTCGCCAGTTATGAGAACGTATATGTTTTTCTTTATTCTACAGGCAAGATATTCATTTGTGCCTAATTTAACCTTCATTGTCTGCTGAGATCCTGTATTAGTCTCATTGTCCAAATAGTTGTATGTTTGAAAATAGTGTATTCTGTAACTCTATGTATTATTGGTAAATCTCAATGGGTTATTTTTCTTTTTACAGTAAAACCATCAAAATCAAAGTGCTCTTTGTTCAATGTCATCATTTAGATTTATTTTCAAATGTGTCTTTACTTCTGATTTATGGTTCATCACAAAATGGTTGATTGACAAAACAGCTTCAGAAGTGCTTCAGGAGAGTCAAAGTCTTTCGAGGACCAGAAATCCACAATAAATAACCATAACAATAATTAAAAAAATGCATTCATCTCTAATATTTGTATGTTTGGTAGAAGAAGGCACTGATGCATGCTGGCACAGCTCCAAATGCTCTCCCTGGACATACGCCTAATTACAGCCGCTCGAGCTGCATGTGCTGCCGCTAACCTCATTCCGCACTATCTAGTCCTCGCCGTTAACTAATCCAATCAGAGCTCATTTCAAACTTCACACTGGAGCTCTAATAGAATAATACCATCATATCAGCTCAGCACTGAAGGGGGAGGCACGTTCCATGACCTCTCATGCACACGCACTCACAGATCAGCTGTATTTCTGGCCCACCCCCCTCCACATCCTCTGGCACCACAGGGCTGGCAATAATAATTATTATGTAAATAAATACGCCAGCAGTAATCACATTCGTGCCACTGATCCAATTAGTGTACTGATACTGGTGTGCTGTGTGCAGACCGAGACCTGATAGGTAGAGCCTATGAGTCTGTCTGGAGCCCTAATGCTGGAGCCAAACTTCAACTCACCTGCTGCAAACGCATCCATCTTTAGTATACCTACTGTCTGGAATATTTTGCTCAGGGATGTGTTCGCTAAAACCTTGTGTAATCTTCACATGAGTAGTTTAAGCAATTTTCCAGATTTTAGAAATAATCGCAATCGATTAACGTTAACGATAAGGCTCTATTTAATGAGAGCTGAGGGCCTCTGTTGACAGAATGTGTCCAACAAGTGATGCTTTCGGGATTGTGGGGGAAACCGGAGAAACCCACGCAAGCACGGGAAGAACAGGCAACTCCTTCCAGGAAGGTGAGCCCTGAATAGGTATCCTTCTAACTGGAAAGTCACAGTGCTACTTTACTTAGACAAACCTGGTTATTTTAAAAATGAGGATTTTTCTGCACCGTTTCCAGGCATTTATAAAAGTGTTGTCCAAGGTGTATCATTTTGAAAATGTTCTGAAATGTGTTTACACGTAAGTGGGTTTGCTATTGTCGCCTTGCGCTGTGCTTGGCGTCACTGCTTTGCTTACGAAGACCAGGAGGACTATATTGCTGTTTACTGTGCTGCTGTGGCTTTCAGGCATATGATCACGGAACAGATTTTTGCAAACCCAATTCTGAATACTCTTTTGATAAATAGCACAAATCCACAGTTTTTTTTTACACCCAGTCTATTATTTTTGATACTGTGCTGTTTGGACACAAAAATAGTGTTCATGTGAACATGGAATGGAAAACAGAATGGAAAAATTCAATTCCAAAAGATTCACATATGTTTTTTTGCCAGTCTATGACGGAACGCCAGTTACAATTTACTCACAACAACAGGGTCAGTAGCTGCTATATTGACCTATCACTTATAACCGCTTGTCTTACACTTAAAGCAGATAGAGTTAGTGTACAGTAATGGTAAAGTCCTCTTTATTCAAACCGTGCCTGTTTAGTGTGCACAGTGCCACTAACCCCACAGAGAAAGCTGCATGTTTAATGCATCATTCAAATGAATGACTCCCAGAGCCGAGTCCCTGCCTTTTACGTCTCAATCAGGTCATTCCTGCTTATTTATGTATTGTACAGGAGCAAGGGGGAGGGGTTAGGCCTATTGAATATGGCTTACGTTCTTTAGGAAAAAGCTTTAGCAATCACTGCCTGTGCTGTAGATCCGAAATTCCATTCACAGAAAGTAAAAAGTCTAAACAGATCAAATAAATCATATAATGTAGCCTATACGTGGAAAATGTCAGCAAGCATTCTCCCTTATGTATTCTTTACCCCCCCCCCCCCTTTCTCTTCCCCGCCCCTCCCCATATTTTCTCTTATTTCCTTCTTTTCCCAGTTGGTCGCACGCTATTAAACAAACACTCTTAATATTTGGGCTGGCTGGCAGTTTGAATTTCATCTCATGGACGCATCTTGTTTCTTTCAAACCTTGACTGTTTTGACATTGGCTTCAATTAAGATATAAACAAGCAGGCCTCTTGATGGTGATGGCGGAGCCACTAATTTGCCTAATTGTTTGCAGTTGTCTGGGAAGCAGAGCCCTGATCGACTAAAGCGGAGAAGGAGAGATGAAGAAGAGGAGAATGGAGAGAGAGAGAGAGAGAGGGAGAGAGAGGGAGGGACTGGGTGATTAAGGGTCTAAAGACTTCCTTAGCCTGTTTATGTGTGAGATCAGCTTCAAACATGGCCATTAGACCACAATTAGAGATTCGAGAAGGCATAAATGACTCTGGGGAGGCACTGGAGTGAGGATGTGGCCCTGGAGGGTGGGCATCCCAAAGCCACGGAGCCAAAGAGGCATCCAGATAAGCACCTCCAGTGTAAGTGCTGATAAGAAATTATCAGCTGCTTGACAAATGAAACATCATGACTGTTAAGAAAATTGATTTGAATGATTTTTATTGTTCACTTGAGAGCATAGTTGGTTGGGTTATATTGTAAAAACATGTTAAAACTAAATTAAATTGTATTAAAAGACTCCATCCACCCACTCAAAAGAAACACCTAAAATCAACATACACTAGCATCAGCTTCATCTGTTGTAAATATTGTGTTTTAATTTGCAGAAACCACACATTAAACTGTAGTTTTTTTTTTTTGCATATTATTGCTTTCTGCCCGCACAATCAAAGCTCTTTAACTACAGTAATAAGGTTTTATGCAGGTATGTAAAATGCTTTAAATACTGAATGCTTTCAGTTAAACTAAATAATGATTGCTTTTTTTAACATTTGCACAATACAAAATGAAAGAAAAAAGGAATGAAAAAAGAAAAAACCCTGAAACATTTGGTGTCACTACCTTTTGCCTTCAGTCTTTTTTGTAAAAAAAAAAATCTTTTTTGAAATATATAACTTTGTTTAGCAAAAATACTGTTATGAACTCAGAATTTTTCTTAAAACTTGACATTCAAAAATGTTATCAGCAATATTTGCTTTAATTGTCTTTTAAGAAATATGTATTTTATGGATTTTTTATTTAAATGACATGTTAATGAAGATATCTCAAACAAAGGGTCAACACCAAGACAAGACGTTCTATTGTACTGATGGCCTCAATCCAAATGGTATTTTTATGAGCAATACTAAACATGCTAAACATACTCAGCACTGTAGAATAACGTTGATCAGATGATGCAAAATTGTTTTGTGAGAGAGAGCATTGACCTTTGGTTGATTTGTCACCTTTTCTCCACTGAGAGTGTCTTCAATGAACAAACCAATGATTCATTCACAGATAATGATGTGCTGGGTGAGTGATGACTGAGTGGTCATCTATTAGGGAGAAGGTCAGTGCCCTGAGAGCCCAACCAGTGCCACTCAAGTGTAGAGTCTTGTTCATTATTAACACAAGCACATCAGGTGTGAGAAGAACCACCATCCTCACACAGTTGAAGAAAATAAATAGTTTCTAACTCAGTTATTAATTTAATTATCATTGTAAAATATTGCTTCCCAATGTGCGCCGGAGATTAGCACTGGCAGACACCCTGTGTACCCTAAAACAGGTTGGAAAATGAATAAATGAATGTAAAAGTTGGATACCAATAAAACTTGGCTTACTTTTTATGTTTATGCACTTTAAAAATAGATGTGAATGAATATAGAAAACCAGTGCAATTAAGTGAATTCTAATCAGCTCCAATGTTTGAAATTGTGCTTAGGGCCATCACATTGAAACAAAATTCTAATTTTACATGTTTGAAATAAAAATATTTAAAATATTTGTCCCTTTTCATTCGAAAAGTGTGGTGCTGCTGTTCAAGACTTCGAGTAAAACTCAACTGATTATTTTTTTATTGTGCATGTCCCTTTAAATTGGGCACCACGGAGAAAACTCTACAGGTGAATCTTGATTAAAAAAATCAGAAAACACAACGTTCTTATAACTATTTTTAAACGCGATGACTCGAGAAGAAGATATTTGAACTTGTAACATGTCGGTTAGTATTTGCTGCAGTTATTGTTCTATCAAACGTGTTCTGTGTTGCTAGCTGAAGATTAGCATATCATGCTAACTGTGTTCTTCATAGACATGCGTTTTTTGTTTATTTGTACAAAACAAAAACAAAACGGCTCTGTGTTTGCAACTGGTGTGTATTCAAAACCCAATTCAAAATATTTTAGAACGACCTTATTTGAATCAGCATACTTTGCATCATTTACCAAACCATTGCTACCTTAATACGAACTGCAGATAGAACATCGATAATAATTTATCTTCATTGTGTTGTGTGAGATATTTTGTAAATAGAATCGCTCTCGTTCCATTCATTCCAATACAAGTCAACCCAGTGTCAGCAGCTAAAGCTCATGGATTAAGAAACGATTCTTGTTTTTAAACTCTACAAAGTCTGTAGAGTTGCCAATAACCGATGACACTGAATTTGGTTGAAACATTGGTGATTTTCAAGATATTTAAGTGTTCGATAATACTCATTGAAATTCAATGGAAACAACTATTAAACTTGTTCCAGGAATTGGGTTGGAAAGGGTAGTATAAGGAAGTGCACTGAAGTTCTTGACTTAAAATGTTTTAAACATTGTAGTATAAATTGTTTAGATGAAAGTGCTCATTTTAAGTACATTTATTGTGGTTTATTTATTAATACTGTGTACAAAATGATATGGAACATAATATTGTGTAAATGAAGAAAACAGAATGACCAGACTGCAGACAACACCTGATTGGACAAGCTCTGAAGGAAATTCATGCTAACCCAAAAAGGCTGATTACATTTTTGGCGCTGGGAATTGTAACTTAATTAGGAAATTTTCAAGTTTTTGTGATCTTTTAAATTTAAATATCAATTACAATTTAAAATGCAGGTAGCCAAGGGATGTCCATGTTGCCATGAAGGTTTTTTCAAGGCAAAACTCTTCGATTCTATGCTATGTTTTTGTATATGAGAGAATCCTCTGAACCTCTATAAACAACAGTCACCTTCATTTTGCACCGTTAAAGTGACCATTGGCAATAATCCCTCGGTTGTGGCTTTTAAACGTATTTCTGACCTCTGTGACTTCTTCTTTGGACAGGTCGGGGTATTGCAATGGGTGGCCAGCTTAAGCTTGTGCCCTTACTTGCTTGTGGCTGGCATCAGGCCGGGAGATGTTCGGAGATGAAAGTGTCCCAGCGCAGCTGTGAATACTATCATGCCAGCCATCTGCAGACAGAGTGCTGCATGCTGGAGCTAGAGAGGAGACAGTGGCTCTGTCCTATCACCGGGGCCATCAGCCAATGGCAGCAAACAAGAGAGACGGCCATGCACACGCTCACTGATGGCTAATTGAGTGTGACTGGGGAGACATGAGGCTTTGTGCTGCACAGGTGAGCTAATACAGACGCCCACACTGGATAATGCGAAGACAATGCACACATGCTTGATTGCGCAAGTACTCACACACAGCTCGTTGGCAAGACTCAACATTGTGTTTACAGTGCAACGTATCTTGTGTCAAATCGTAGCCCGATTATGAATAAATGAATGAACTTCGAGGGGACTGTATCTGTGTCTCATCTCCCTGGTTCCAGGCTGTAAGATCTCTAGGATTCCTCTGGGTACATTTATGTAACTGTGGCTGGGAGTGGAAAGTTAATACCAACTGCACTAAACCTTAATGACTGACATTTAGTCATTAACCACAGCGGGGTCAGAAATCCAGTGTTTCTCATGCACACTGGTCTGGGAATTCATTAATCACTACTTAAACGACGAAGTAAGGGATAAAAGAAGAGATGGGTGTGAGATGTTACAAGAAAATACGGACCCATGCATGTTTCTTAGTTTTTTTGTTCTGCTTGGTTGCATGTGTGCCTTGATCAAATTTTTTTATTGAGTAATGCAAGATGACTATAGAAAACAAGACTTAATATATTATCCTGTTCATAGATTTGCAAAAGAAGTACATTAGCAACAGAGTCATAGTAACTTAAATTTTTTTTTTGTTTTCACTCAAAATTTTTTACAAAAAAAATACATTTCTTTATAAAACAAATAATCACATGAAATTTTGGGATTTTTTGTAATTATGTGCTCTTGTCATTGGTTGGTTGTACATTTGTTACTATGAGTGATCATAATACAAAATTGCCACAATGTGTATTGTGGAGCTACTGAGAGATATTGTCTAGGAGCTGAAGTGGATTTGCTTCTTGGTGTGATCGGGGTTCTAGTCTCTTCTGAAACTTCTGTACCTTGTGTTCCTGTTTTTTTTACACTAACAAGCACTTATCCTTTACTCAGATTTTAGAAAGATTACAAAATTAGCTCTCTCTATCACATTAATGACATGCATACATTAAAACTGCCCCCTAGTGGATGGATGGTATCAAATGCTCTCACACAAATCAAACTACACCCTAACCTAAATTAAACTAAGGTAAAAATAGTGTAATATCTTAGACATAATCAGTAGTTTGCTGACTATAATCAGTATATTTGTCTGGAATACTTTCAAAGACATGTTGTGTGGGATTCTCTGTCACCAATCTATAATGCGGTATGAATACAGCGGAGGCTGAGCAGACCAGACGGTTATGCAGTGTGAGTAGATCTGTGACACGGCTACTCTGAAAATTGTGCAGTCTGAAAATATGTACATTTTTATGTATCACAACTCGCTATATGAAATCCTCTTGAAATTTATTTCCTAAGCTAATGTATGCCAACATTATTTTAGTTTTTAATTTCTAATCATCTCAGGCAGCTCAAGAATCAAGAATTCAATGAATTGCTCTTGAAAGAGAAGGTAGGATGGGGCTTATCCTGTTGTTGTTGTTATTTACATGAGCATCAGCTTTTTAAACTTGACATAGGCTGCAATACAAAAACTTGACATAGGAGGTTCTCATGCTCTTCTAGATTCCATGAAAACTATTCAGCCTCTGGATCATCTGTAGAGGTCTCATAGAACAAGAAGGAAGTACAGTGAGAAGAACATTTTAGTAACTTACTCTAATAATCTGGCTGTTTTAGTGCATGTATCTTGAATAATCGTGTTTCATTGAAGATTATTCTGGACTTGGGTTGTTGAGGATTTGTATTTCTAGACACTGAATTCAACCAGCAGCTCATTCTTTGCTTTGTTGAGTTTTTGATGATGGGCTTGCATAAATGTTGAGATGTCAATGAGTCATCAGGGTGAAAGGAGAGATGGAGTTGAATGTTGTCAGAATAGCAATGGCTAGAGAAGCCAAGCATTTGGATGATTGGACCCAGGAAAGTGGTGTAGGTCCCGAAGAGCAAGGGACCAAGAACTGAACCTTGTGGAATTCCTGTGGCTAGCATAACTCTGGGTCAAAAATGTTACAAAATCTTCTTTCAAAATGGGTAGGGCTCTTTGCCAACTCTTTTTACCCGTGAGCCAGTATATGATGTGTATGGCAGCAGTCACATCCTCTTGGTGGGCACTGGACCACAGTGGATCATCCACTGCACACTGGTGATTGAATAGGAGAGCTTTGGATGCTTAGAAAAGTTATATGTTTTGTGATTAAATACAATCTTCTGTTCCAGTTTTCAATGGCTGCCACACACACACCTATTGTTCATTGAAGGGATGGTCTCTCTATGTTTTGTACATGTGGCCAATTGTTAAAAAAAAGGTGCCACTTTTTTTGTAGTTTAAACTTGTTGGTTTACTGTAAAGCTGCTTTGAGACAATGTCCGTTGTGAAAAGCGCTATATAAATAATTGAACTTGAACTTAAAAATTTTTTTTCAAAATGTTAAAACGATACAAATATTCATTTCAAAGGATTTGAGATCATTGTATCAGGCAGGGCTGTGGTTCCCATGCTATTCTGAGCTCTGTTTATGAGGTCTATGTCTTGCTCTGCATTCAATGCTGACCTTTAATACCAAGAAGAGGCACAATGACGACCAACCCCATCATTATTTCCTATTTTTTACACAGACGGTTGTGACCAACAATCACTGGAGCCCACAGATTGTAAACGGCATCAACCATCACAAGTATCCGCAGAATGTGGTCTCTCAGGCAATGTTTGAGATTCTATACATAGTGACTCAAAAAAAAAAAAAACATTCCATCATGGTTTGTTGAGCTGAAGGAGAGATCCGGAGCAAGAGGGAACTCTGTTATGAGTTATCTAGCTTAGGAATAATTGCAGCTTCCTAATTAATGGTGAACGATGTGTAAAGAAAGCTTTTAGTAGGGATTGCTAAGAAAAAATGGTGCACTGCAAATATATTTGTTGTGGCAGTGTGGAACATAAAACAAATTGATTCACATGACCTGATGTTTGAGGTGCTTTCATCCACCCAATTACAAAGATGGGAGAAATTTATGTAATTATTCACTCAACTTATTAGGGAAAAATAAAGTGCATCAAAATGTGAAATAATAAGGGCTCAGAAAATTTGACTGAGCTAATAACTATTTTTTAAAAACACCCAAAAATCATAGGCATCTTGAAATGGTGACATTGTGACAGTCAAGTGTGTCTGTCGCAGCCTTCTGATGTAGGTCCTTAAAGGGCAGGTGTGAAAAATACTTAAGAATGCTTTCATAAATGTAAATGATAATCATTTATTTTCATCAATGGCCAACAGAGAAATATAAAACAAGTCGAACCATAGATCTTCTATTGATGTAGGCTTTGCCATTACCTTCTGTCTCTTCCTGTGTTGCCAGAACCTCTTTATGATGTTTACATCAGGACTCTGTGGGGTCCATTCCATCACTTCCAGTACTTTTTGTTCTTTACATTGTAGATAGTCCGTCCTTTGACTATGTATAGGGTCTTTATCCTTCGGCAGAATACATTTTGGGGCAATCATATTAGTCACTTTTTTACTTATCTTCATCCCTTTGACAAACAAATCACCTTCTGCTACAGACAAATGTTTCAAAATTGTCTTTGTACATCTTCAAAAGAGCTTACACAACACGTCTTAAAACCCCTGCCTCCTCTGAAATCTTTCTTGTGTCTTGTTGCTTTGCTCAATCTTAGCTTGACCAGAAACATTTATTATCCGCCGTACTTTTGTAGCAGAGTTTGGTTCTTCCACACCCTGATTCAAGCCTCCTACACAGCTGTTGCTGTTTCAGTTCATGACTATGTTTCAACCCATGTGCAGCTTGGATGATCAGTGTCATCTGTTTGGTGTAATGGGTGGATCATACACTTGACTATAATCCTTGGGTTTTTGTTTTGTTTGCTCACTTTGCTTACTTTAATCTGAATTTCCTAAATGAAAGAATTAATAAATATGTAAATAAACAATTATTGTTTACATTCCTGAAAGCCTTTTTTGTTTGCAACTTTTTTTTCATAATTTTTTAAATGGTTCGCCCTGTACTGTATATCCATAAATGAAGCAAAAAAAAGTTAAATTTATAATTTATGCAGGAAAAAAAAATGTACAGCAAATCTTTATTTGGCTCTGTATACTTCTGCCCGCACTGTACCATTTACTCTAGTCTCTCAGAGATAAAAGAATGACAGCCATCAGTCAGGCTTTAATAAGATAAACAGTTATGGGACAATCAGTGATGGCCGATGGGCTGCACGGTCACGTCTGGCATTGTGGTTAATGTCTGAAGTGAGTCCAGCACTTGCCAATGTCACGTCTGAATGGGTCAATCATTCATGGATGATGTGTCACTGCATAAAACTGATATTAGAGGAGCTGTATAGCAACAGACTGAGGAAATTACATGTTAATGGACAGCCCACTGTTTTGATATTATGTTTCATACTCCAGGAAATGCAGGTTTGCTATGTAAATTTATATAAATTTAAATAAAACATGAACAAAAGCAAAAATCTCAAGTAGTCAGTTTTTGGTCACTACTTAGCACAATTACGTAGAATTGGAACTATTTAGAGTTGCCTCCAAGTTTAAGTTCTGTGATTGGCAAAATAACTTTATAAACCTGTAACTTACAGTAAAATCTGATAATATTCACATGCAAACTGGTGAGCTTTTTGATTCCTTGGCGCTGATTCTTTTGACAGGACGTTTTTCTTACCATCTCTTTAATTCCAAACACATTATCAAGGAGCAACTTGCACTGAGGTGGTTTATTTAAACTAACTATTATTTTGGCAAGTATATGATTTGTTCCCAGGGATGACTTGTTGCTTTGCTCAATCCAACCATGATCAGAAACATTGATTGAGACTAGGTTTCAACACATGTGCGATATCAGGGCTCTAGAGTGCGACCAATTTGGTCGCATATGCGACCTAATTTCTCAATGGTGCGACTAAAAAAAAATCAAAGGTTGCACCGGTGCGACCCGTCGTTCGAGGGGGGGGGGGGAAAACGAAACTCCCTCTACGGCCGGTCCGCCTCCTGCGCGCGGCTCACAACACGCGTATCACCCATTCATGCGGCTCAATACGCACCTATCGCTGCAAGCGCGCCGCTCAATTCGTGTTTACCGCGCCGCTGAAGCCTCAGACGCGCGCAAACGCGTCTTTGCATTGACTTAACATGGAAACCCTCCGCGCTTACCGCGCGAACCGCGTTCGATGTGAACGTACCTTTACAGCGGCAGGCAGCAGCAAACAGATCATCAGACGAGGCCGAGATGAGAATTAAGTTTAACGTTGCCTACAATATTGCAAAAGAAGAACTCCCCTTCACTAAATTCAAGTCCGAAACAATTCTTATGAAGAAAAATGGCTTGAACGTAAACCCGACGTACAGCAATGATGTCGCGCGCACCCAATTTATAGGAGTCATCGCAGATACATTGAAAAAAAAAACATCTGTGCAAATTGTGAACAGTGCGTACATGGAATTTCTGATCGACGGAGACACATATATCGGCACAAAGGAATGCATCATTGTGTACAGTTGTATCTTGCGGAGAGGAAGACCGGTGAATATACTTATTGAACACATTGAGGTCGAGCATGCTCATGCCCAAGGTAAGCCATGTCATGTCATGGAGCCTATGTCAATAATATGCCTACCGTCGCGTTACTGCATTAACCATAATATTCTGACACTTAAAAATGAAAAATAAATAAATAGGCTGCATTATAAACTCTTGATCTGGGTAGTAAATGGTATTATCGTTTTTATTTGTATTTGCTGCTCTTAGGGTCCAAAATCAGTTTAAATTTTAAATTTCAGCTCAGTAAAGCACTTTAAACACCTTTTCAGTAAGTTTTCGTTACCTTTCTTGTGGAATTGTGCTTCAAATAAAGAACTTTATTTTGACCAGGTTGTTAGTTAATCATTTACAAGTCAATATTGTCTATGGACAGTGATTTAAAAATAAATAAATAAATAGATAACTAAAAAAAGTGAACTTGTGAAAATGGGGTGTTAAATGTGATGCAGTTGAAAATTTGGGTGCACCTAACTTTTGTGCTGGTGCACCTAAGAAAAAAATTTAGGCGCACCAGTGCAACCAGTGCAAAAAAGTTAGTCTAGAGCCCTG
>SRMA01025076.1:0-134239 GCA_007224835.1 Danionella cerebrum | reverse complement strand
CGCAAACGTTGAGACAGAAATTACATGCCATCTTATAAATAACATAATGCTATTTAGTTTAATAAAAGAAAAAAGCAAAGACCTGTTATATATAAATTACTTCTGTCGTTATTCGACGAAAATAAAATAAAATTAACTTGACCTTCAAGGGGGGTGGGGGTGCCGTTGGGGGGGTGGGGCGCCCCCCCCCTAATATAATGGTAAAGGAAACACTGCAAATAATTAACTGTTCAGCATTTATTTGATATTTTTATATAATGTTTTTATAGTCACTTATTAAGAGTTACAGGGGGCACATGACTGAGGCTGAGGTGTCTGAAGAGGTACATGGCTGGAGCAAGTTGCTATAGAGTCTGTAACTCTCTGAATCAAAAGATCTATCAGCATCTGAACATAATCTTCAATGCCTTCTCTTACAATTCTTCTAAAAAGCCGCTGAAAGAGGTTCAATGCCAATTGCAAGAAGAAGTGACATGATGGGCATCCTTGACGAGTCTCCTGTGACAATGGGAACAAACCAGTAGAGTTTGTTAGATGCACAAATGGCCATAGAAGTCTCCACATCTAAAGAAATGACTACCTTGGGTGTGAAGCCGTACATTTATATTTTTTCATTTAGCAGACACTTTTATACAAAGCATTTCTAATGACTAGAAATGATTGAGGGGACACAAAGAGGACGTGCTAAATCCTATGTTGTCAGCATTTAGAAGAGAAATGGGGCGGTGTGATCAGAAGCTAATTTTCGTTTAAGGCATGTGTGTGTGTGTGTGTGTGTGTGTGTGTGTGTGTGTGTGCGTGTATGCACGCGCGCGCCCACGTGTGTGTGTGTGTTTGTGCGTGTGCGTGCATGTGTAGGGGGGTGAGAGTAGGGCTTAAGCAACACCATATCTGCCGAATGTCAAAGAAATTCTGAAAATCAGCAGCAGTTCTGTTTTCTGTCAACTTCATTCCAGCTCGTTATTTACAATTTTAGAAACTAGAAAAAACTAGAAAAGCCATAGTTTTACTGCTAGTGTTTTTGTTTTGGTGTTCTTAAGTGATGCTTGAATAACAAGTTTCGGGAGGAGTTATCAGGGCTTGTTAGATCATCACCATTTAAGCTTGTTTCCTCTCCAACAAATACTCATCAAACCAGTAAAACCCATTGACATTCAAGCTACTCCCAGATCATCTCTCTAATGCTAAACCTAGCTGCAAAGCTATCATGCCTTCCTCTCCTCGAGTCGTAGATCTCCAGGTTTTTTTTCCTTCTGATCCAGCTTCCCTGGCCCTTTCAGCCCTGCCTGTAAGAACCATCGTCATCAGATTTCTCCAAGGAAGGCATTAATGGAGTGACAATGGGCTGCACATTAAAGCATTAAATATTTCAGCTTTATTTGTTTTCTGACTATTTGTTTAGAAAAACTTTTATTTTGAAAAACGTATTTTCTCCGTTGTATTTACAAAGGTAAGTTAAAAGATGCTCAATCTTCCTAGAAGGAGTTTGCATGTTCTCCCCGTGCTTGCGTTTCCCCCACAATCCTAAAAACATGTGGTTAGGTTAATTGAATAATCTAAATTCCCCTTAGGTGTGAGTGTGTGTTGTCCTGCGATGGGCTGGCAACCTTTCCAGGGTGTTCCATGTGTGCCGGAGACCCCCGTGAGCCCAAAACGTGAAAAAACGGGTTGGAAAATGAATGAATGAAAAAAAAGTAAAAAAAATGAGGTCTTTTGAAAGTTTTGCTTGAAACCTGGATTTATTGTGACAGGTGATTCTCACAGACCAAGCGCTACACAACATGTGGAGACCGGTTCTTTAATGAGGCATATCCTGCGTTAAACCGGTCTGTGGTGTGAAAAAGATCGGAAACCACTGGTCTAATAGAAAAATCTTCTGTTATGACCTCTTGTATTCGATTCTTTTCTCCGTTTTTCCATATTCAGTTTTTTACCCAATGCTCTTATTTCCTGTTTTGTCCCGATACTTCATTACGTGACTCATGTTTGTCTACGTCATATGTCCAAGCATTTTTGTTTAACTGCTTCTTGTACTCTGTTTTCTGGCTTTCCTCTCATGTCAGTCTGGTCCCCATCTGATTTATGTCTAGCTTTTTCCCCCTCGTGGGTTTTTATGTTTGTACCAGTGTTATTACTTTTGTTATTACTGAATAAATTCTACTAGATACTAGATACTAGATAAACAAGGAAATTATAACCCAATGCCTAGATCTAGATACTCAGCAGGGCAATATCTCAGATGAAAACAAACATTACAAATATTACACTTTCCCAGTTGAATAGATGGGATCACATGCTCCATTCACAGGTTCTCGAGAAGTCTCCAGACACATGTGTCATGAGACGACAGTGGTTTGACTTTAAAGAACTCCTTGCCATCAGCTGAAATGGTAGAACACATGTCGTATTCTCGAGTTTAGACATTAGCAAAGCCTGCTGCGACACCAAACCCTTCCCTCATCAGGACGTGATGCTTGAAAGACCATAGTGCTTACACACTGCTAAATCCATACCTGTGTTTCTAAATGACGGGTAATAAGTACAAATGTCTCTCAGCAGAGAAAAGAAAACAGCTCTCTCTGAATAACAGTCTGCGGCATGGGGTGATAAATTTGATAAGAATGCCCGGGGAATGGTAATGTGCTTGGCAGCGGTTTGAAGAGAAGGTGAGAACTGTGTGTGTAAGGGAGAGAGTGTTTTCCTGCAGTGCTGCGGAGGCGAGCTAACTACTGGACCGAAAGAGCCTCTCAAGGTCAGATGAGAGAGACTGTACTCACTCGCTCACAATGCTGTTTAATGGTGTGAAGTAGGATTCTAATGAGGGCAGCGCAGTCCAAAAACATACTTTGGGTGAAGCATGATAGACTCTAAACTCCCCTTAGGAGTCAATGCAGCTCTACAACGGACTGGTTTCCTTTTCAGGGAATCCCCATCCTTTAACCAACCGACAGCACCGCACGGCCACAAACAAGAATAAGTGTTTAAGCAGATGATACGGGAGACACAATAATCCAACAAAGACCCAACCTTTTTTACAGAATTGTCTCCTCCATCAAGCTGCTTCAGTTCTGGTGGAGGTGCTTAGTCACCTTGAGGACCTGACATCTGAGTCCACACAATACGTTCTACATCAGAAGCATGGCTAGAGAAAGGTCCTGAAAATCACTCGATTGAACTCTCTCAGTCATGGCAGTCTCTCTCTTCTTCGATTCCCCTCTTTCCAGACTCGAACACTTGTGGTCCACACCTAGCTAGCTTTTGGATGTACTAAAACTTTATGTTTGGGGTTGTGAAATATATATAATTGCACTTGGCGTCACTGTCGGGTTGAAGTTTCAATCAAGCCGTTTAGCTGACGCACGGAGACCGCATCAATTAATGGTGCGACCCTAAAATGGGTCCGGGTTCAGTGTTTCCCCTAGGATCATGGCCTTGGGGGGGGGGGGTTGTGGTGTTATGGGTGGTGCGGCAAAACACTCACACAAACACTTAATAGTGTTTATATGTTTCTTTTAATTGCAGTATACCAATATATTATAATGTCTGAACAATTACTGTACAATAACTAAACAACTGTACACTGAACTAAACACTAAACATCAGATTTATTTTAATATGTTAATTGTTCACAAAGTGTGCAGCTTTTGTCACTGCAGTGTATCTTTCTGGGCTTCTGAAAGAACATTTCCAGAGCATCTTGGTATGGATAGTCTGAAACTTCTGGCCCATTTATTGAGATCCGCATGCAGGCTGCAAGATGGTCCCCTTGCAGCCTAATGCGAATGTCTGTTTTGACCTGTAAATACATTAACTGTTAGGCTTTAAAAGTGATAACTGATAGTAACAACAGTAAAAATCAACTTAACGTAGTGATGGTTTAAAGCAGGAAATGCCATTGTATAACTAACTAGCTAGCTATTAATTAAGTAATTTATTTATCAATTCGTTCATTCATGCTTGTGTGTATTTACTTACTTACCAAGATCAGTCTTGTACAGCCAGGGGGAGTATTTCGCCTCTGACAGCCAAGCTGGGTCAAAACCTGTCGTTCTGTGGTGGCTAGACTTTTGCTGCTTGTCCGGGGCAGGACATGCAGCACTTGGGCTCTTTTCTGTACTTTGATTCGGAGTAGGAAAGCTACACCGGCTGCTGCTCGCAGCAGAACACGTGCTGTCATCGTCACCACCTTGGGAGCGTTTAAAAACGCGGATATTTTTGCCTGCTGCGACATACTCTCCGACGCGCGGTCTCTTTCCGCTGATGGGTGTGTGTGTGCGCGCATCGGAGCGGAACTCCGCCGTGCGCGACACGGAGGACAATTGTAAACGCGCAAACGTTGAGACAGAAATTACATGCCATCGTATAAATAACATAATGCTATTTAGTTTAATAAAAGAAAAAAAGCAAAGACCTGTTATATATATAAATTACTTCTGTCATTATTCGACGAAAATAAAATAAAATTAACTTGACCTTCAAGGGGGGCGGGGGGTGCCGTTGGGGGGGCGGGGCGCCCCCCTAATATAATGGTAAGGGAAACACTGGGGTTACAGGGGACTGTTATTGCAGAAGGACAGGTTTCGCTATGTGACGTGTGCCCAATAGAAATGAGGGAGCCTGCCAGACACGGAAGAAAACCCGTAAAGACAACGCTGCTGTAACTTTCACTCATTCAATGTCCCGCCCTGAGAGGCATGTGATCTACCGTGATTGGTTGTTTCGTTCAGCTCCGCACACAGAACTGTAAAGTTCAGTTCATATCAAACTCGCAGACCGCACTAACATTACACTTTCATTTTAAGGCGGGGGCCACACATTATCGTTCTGCGGGCCGTGAGTTTTAGACACTTGTATTAAACGCGTTGCCCCCTTGTGCGTTACATTTTCGCTCATAGCTCACTAACCCTGAGAATAACCCACACATATTAAATACCATTGTGCTCAGCGGAAACTCCTCTAAAAACGTATCTAATTCAATTTCATATCCGTTAACCACAGCTTTAGCGCCATGCAAATAAACAACAACATATCCGGAGTATAATTCATGACCAAGTTTTTGTTTATGTGCGATTTGTATCCACAATATAAACGCAAACATCAAAACCATGGCATCAAATGAAAGCTAACAACCAGCTGAATCCAGCGATATGCAACTCATTTACATGACACAAAGTATTTCTGAGCAGGGAGCGAAAGTTCCCCGAAAAAAACGCCAGCAAAAACAAAGCAAGCTTGTAAATCTTGTCTTACCTTTGCCGTATTTTCAACAAAAGTTATTTCCATAGCGATAAAAGTCAGTTTGTTGTTATATCCGGTCGATAGCTTCTCGCAAACTCCATTTTGGCTCATTTCTGTAGCTCTGTGCTCACAATAACATGACCAAATATGGAAACACTCCCCGTGCGTAAAAGCAGTCCTCTCCACGCTCCGTGTCCTGTGCTTCGTCAGGGATCCTGTCCGTCTCAAAAGGGTGAATATCATTGGATTCTACAGATTCGAAGCTTTTCAACGATGTATAGAGCTCCCGGATTGGACAGATGGTCGAAGGGTGGGCACACGGGGAAGTTACAAGGTTTGAAACGGAATAAATAGGAGCTTACGCATGGCGCACGGAGAAAGCGGCTTCCACCCCCCTTTTACAGCGTTTCTTTAGGAGTTTTTTTTGCTGAAATCATGTCCCATAAGCAAGAAAAGAAGATTATGAACGTAGCTGAAGCTTTGGACAAGATTTTTCCATATTTCAATTATTGTGCCAAATTGTGCCAAACTGTGCCAACATGGATTACGCCTGAACTTTGTTCAATCAAACCTTTACAGAATATTAGTTTCTTGTAGTATGGACACATCTTGCTACAGATGTCCTTGACATGTAGTGGTTACAATTGATTGTGTTTATTTGCTTGTTTACAAGTAAAATAAGGAAATATTAGAGGAAACATGTAGTTTTTTTTTTCAAGTACATTTTTTGGCCATTTCAACATCATTTACTCTTACCCTGTGTTCTTGACTGTCAAATTGACTCATCCACACCACTCCCCAAGAACCCATCTTCATTTTGATACCAAGATTTGCAGTTTAGACCTTGTAAAAGCTGAGAAATGCCTTATAAAGTGAAGGTATAGGATATTCGCAAAATAGGCCTTAGGGCTTAAGAGGTTAAGATATAGATTTGAACAAGATTACATAACACATAATCGCAGAGAAACTTTGGTTTTATTTCTTGATGTTTGTGTCACTTTTCACAACTGCCTTATCTATTTTACAGCTGACCAATAAGCAAAGGAACAAAAGCACAAAATGAACAAAGTGCAGGGTTAACATTTGCTGTTAACCTTAAAGCATTTTAGTATCAGCTTAGCCAGGTATTTAAAGCCATCAAACCGTACATAACGTTACACAGCGTACGTTAGTCCGAAACACGATTAATAAATTGACCTTCGCACAAACTTAAACTTAACTTTAACGGTACACAAGCATGAAGCGCTCAAAGTTAGCTGATTCTGTATGTCTGTTTACCTGCCGGAGCAGCCATCGCGCCGGTATCCTCATCAGTCACGGAGGACGACGCTTGTGGTGGGCATGTTGTTGGAGGCTTTGAGTCAGGAAAATACTGAGAGGAGGATGATGATGATGACTGCACCGGCGTGATCTTCTTGCAGTAAATTAATTCCGTGGACTGTCAGGTGTTTCATCATATTTCACGTGTTGTCAGTTTTGGATGCGATAACCTTTTTACAAATATTGTATCGTACGCTGTTGCCGTCAATCTTGGCTTAATGTAGCCATACTTTTGATCACTTTAACATAGTTTGCGTTAAATTTATGCTATGCTTTAAAGTGTAATGTACATTACAGCCTCACCTCACATTCGACAAGCTCTGGGCGGGGTGGGGGGGGGGATTGTGGTAGCTGCCGTAAACGTGATTTTCAAGGCAGCTTCGCAGCAGCCAATCACCAGCATTTGATCCGGGCACGTTAAGGATGCCACACGTTTTCTAGCTCACTGACGTTAACAAGATTATACCCTTAGGTATCGAAGTTTGGTATCGAACGAAAATGATTTTTTCGATACTCTGTAGTATCGAGACGATTCGGTCGGTGCTTAAAAAAGTACCGAACTTGATACCCAGCCCTACGTGTTACACACAAAAGACCATCCATTATGAGGTTGATTGTTAGGGCACTTGAAACACTTATTTAAAGATGCCGCTTCATGACATCCAGTTAAAAAATACCTTCATCATAGTAATCCTGAAGGCTTTGGAGATGTGTGCATTAAATCTATTTTTAACGTTTCTAGACATATGATCACTATAAAATTAACATTATTTTGGGAAAATACCAGTCTTTGCTTCATGCTCCACCCTCCTCATGGCTTGCATCTGAACAATCAAACAGATTTATGTTCATTTAACATTAAGACTTGCAACAGCTTTGCTTGTTTTGAACCTACTTTTTGTTTGTGACCTTTTTCGATACAATACAATTCTACAGTAAAAAAAAAATCACGTTTTTATCAAAGCATTTTCTATTTTTTTGTTGGACGCTGCAAATCAAGGTAAATTAATTCCTGTTCCTTTTGTTTTGGTTGGTTTTCATAGTGTGCTCTTTCCTATCTCTCTTCGTTGGCCTGATTATCCGCACCTGTCCCTCCTTCTGGCTTCCAGTCTGTTCTTCCTGTTGTAGTCATTTCTCTACCTTTTCTGTTGTTTTGATTTGCTTTTTACATCAACAAATATTCCTGTTTTCATTTCACCCCCTCTTTCTAAAGACAAATGGGGCTTGCTCCGCTGCACTTATTTCAGCTCTCTCTGTGTATCATTAGGCTTTGGAACCCTGTGAGGTGAGCGTCTGCAAATGAACCTTAACGCTTAGGAGAGGATCTATAAGTCAATGCTGCCAAGCCATGTTTTCTAAAGGGCTCAGAGATTCTTTAAAATTATTTTTTCAGACATTTTTGCGTCTCTCACTGAAACAAAGCCACTGTTGACTCTGTGTTTACGGGGAAGCATTTAAACTCACCAATAATTATTTGCCGCACTGTTATTGGAAAAGAATACTTTATTAATCCCTTAGGAGACCCCTCAGGGAAATTAGGATACCAGCAGCAGTACAGCACCAACAATGAGAGCAAGATGAAATTCAGGCTTCTCTGAGCACCGATGAATGTGTGCAGAGGATGACTTGCATCGTTCGTAATAGCCAGAAGTTTTATTAATGACCTCCTCTCTCCGGGGAGTCCAGCTCCATGCCAATCACAGTAGCTGCCCGCCTGATCAGTTTGTCCAGCACCTTTTGTGTAAGTAACCCCCCCCTCCCCCTTCCAGTAAACAACAGCATAAAAAAGTGTACTTGCTACCACAGTCTGGTAGAACGTCCTGCAGATGTAAAAGGCTGCTGCTCTTCACAGGAAGTACAGACGGCTCTGGCTCCTCTGTCCAGTCAAACTTATTTTCCAGCCACAACCCGTGGTACTTGCCTGCAATCGCCACCTCATCGTCCTTGATGATGAAGAGTATAAAGAAACAAAATGCAGATGCTGTTGATGTTTGTTTTTCAGTAAGCAGACAGAGAAACGGTTCATTTGTGTTATGACCACTTCTTTATTTGAGCCTCTGTGCTCCTGCAGCTGCCGCTGGGCTCCTCAGATGCTCTCTTTATAGCCATTGATCTCTCTGAGAGCTCTGCACGCTCTCTGTCTGGCATGAGGTCTTTTTCACCAGCGTAACTCTGTCTGGTTCTGTCAGCTATTTCCCCGTCCTTTGGTCTCAAAGCAGTCCAGCTCCTTTGCTCTGTTCCAGTGTTTGGTGATGCCAGAACCCTAAGCTGTCCTAGGGTTTGTTTCGAAAGTTTTCTCAAAGAGGGCATCTGAAATGCAGACATTGAGGAATCACAACTGTGCTTCTGATTCCGAGGCTGACCTTTATTCTTTAGGAACCTGCCCTGTGTTCAGAACCTGCAGCAAAACCTATGCCGTGGCTTTTGTTGGACACGCTTATTTTTAATGAGGTTCCGGGGTGTGTATGTAATTAGGTTTTAGTTCATGTGTAGTCGCTCGAAAATGCTTTGTGAAGCCCCCAGCGGCTCTCAAGGTGAATCAATCTTTTTTGTGCTGTTCAGGAAGTATAGCTTGGCTTAGCGGCTCACACCTCTCGCTTTCTCAGCACCAGGGTGTAATTTGGTCCCTGTTTGATGGGCTGCTGAGCAGGCAGTGCCCACTGATGAATAAAGGCTGCCATTCAAAGAGCTGTTTAAAATCAATGTGACATCTAATGATGTACATTTTCCTTCTTCCACACCATCCCTAATTTATTAGATGTGTTCTTTTGCAGCAGTGTAGGATCTCTGAGACACTCTCTCTCTCTCGCAGCTTTTGTTTGTGATTACCTAGCAAACGTGAACACTGACCTGCTGCAATACAGTTCTCATTTGTAAAATCAAAGGCAGTGCGATAAATTAGAGTTCACCACAGCGCAGCAACTTCCCAAACCAGCAGAGAAAAGCTCAGTGCTCTGGAACAGCCTTCCCCCTGAGCGTCAGACGATCTGTCACGGACTGACATTGTCATTGGCTTGAATATTCACTCGAGAACAGTTTTCTGTCACAATTAACAAGCAACAGCAAGCAGTCTTAATGAGTAACTACTCAGACATAGCTGTAGCAAGCAGATAGAGGGCCACGGAGAGCCTCCCAGTTCCTGACAACCACAGTCTCCAGGAATAAGAAGTTCTTAGATACAAGGGAGAACAGGTAAGGAAGCAGCGCTGTGTCTGAGAATTTAGGTTTGAACAGTCTGACAGTGAAGGGAGAAGGGAGCACTTGTCTAGAATCCAATGTGCAGCAGCTGAGAGAAATGAGATTTATACACACGCACACTTTCTTTTTATCATTTGTCCTCTTCCATAGACAGGGATAAGAGCCTAACAAATCCTTAACTGTTGAGTCAGGCGATAGATAGTAAGTGTTAAAAATGTGTGTGGTCATGAGTAAAGTTGCATAGTGTCATTTGAATTATTTTACTCATAATTCAAATCCAAAACACTCATTCAAAGATTTCTTAGTTAAGACCTCAAGAATTAGGCAAATTCAATTGCCCCAGTAGTGTTTACAGACTGTATGTCTTAAAGTGCCGGTGAGCATTTAAGAGGGAACAAAACTGATTTAGGGGACTGTTTAAGGCATTTAGGTGACTGTGAAAAGCAGAGATTTTGTGAGAGGTCAAAGATGGAGACGTGAAGAGCATTTCCCAGAACACGGCAACATTTGAAAATAGCTGTGACTAGTAGTCTAATCCAAGTTGTTTTTGACTTTGCCGCAGAACTGTCACCCATTGAGTGTTTTTTGTTTTTCTTCCCTCGAGAAACTGTTTACAGCTGATAAAAAAATCTCCAGATCAGCCGTTTGTGAGATCCTCAAACCACCTCATTCCTCCGTCAAAGTCACTCAGATCACATTACCGCCTGACTCGGATTGAGTTGCTGCCCCGCGGTTGGTTTTGAAGAGATTAGCTTCACCCAGCAGGTGTACACTCTACACTCTATATTTTGATTAGTTTACAATTAACTCTAAAAAATAGAACAGTGAATCTTCGCTCTGTTCCAAATTATTATTAAATTATAACACAATTCTCATCAACTATCAACTATTAAGAGTACACTTAAAATGTTTATAACAATAGCTAACTGAAACATTCATTCCCTTTCGGGGTCATGTGGGTCTGCGGGGCACATGGCACCAGCAGACCCCGCGATCCTAAAGGGAATAAGCCGGAGGGAAAATGAATGAATGTTAAAACATCCTCCCATCGCAATCTGTTTGAATGGAAACTCCCTCCCATCCTCTGAGATCTTTTTCGTTAAAGGTCATCTTTACACCTTCAAGGGCCATAATGGGGCGACCAGCTTTCTTCCCATGATTCTGGCCCAAAACATGACTGATTCTTGTTCGTCTTGGAGGACTCTGTATGGATCTGTATCTATGTGATGGATTGTTAGATATGTTTGATCTGGATCCAGAAGAAACTTCCTCAGTGTGCCTTTACCTACACAAACTCATCTATGCTCTAAATCAGCCACAAACCTTCTGCGTATGCTTAAGTTTTTGTGAAATATCTAATACTTTCATACTTTGTCAATCGCTCAGTAATGTGGAACGGCCATCTTTAGTCGAGTTGGGCTCACAGGTCTCTTTTGATTTTCACAGGTCTCTGTTTTCAGTGATCAAAACATCCTTGAGACACCATGCCATCAATGAGTAAAACAAAGTGTTGTATCTTTGTGACAGCATTTGTATATCAATTTGGAACACGTGCAGTTCTGGTTTTAGGTTTAGTTTGGGTACAATCACAAAGACAGCACTTTATGTAGCGTTTGTAAAATGTTAAATTGGTTTCCACAGCTAATTTTCATTCCTTACTAAATAGTCTTTTTTTTTACAGACATTTATCTGAATTCGTTGTATAATAAGTATACACACTAATAGGACAGAACAATCTGAGCCAGTGATACTTTAATGTTCACCTTGAGTATCTGATCATACAGTTTTGAACGAGAGAAGTTATGTCTGCCCACCAATAATCTACACGCCACTGAAGCCAAACGGGGGGAATGGATAATTTGTATGGGCACACTGTTTAGAACTGGGTAGAACTGAATCTAAGACTAATAAATGAAGAACTGAATGCTAGTGGATGTGTCTCCTGAAGGTACTCATTTCAAGACGAGGAGGACATGTTCATGGTGGTAGATTTGCTGCTGGGAGGAGATCTGCGTTACCATCTCCAGCAGAATGTTCACTTCATGGAAAGCACCGTCAAACACTACATCTGCGAAATCGCCCTGGCTCTGCACTACCTGAGAAACAAGCACATCATCCACAGGTAACAACTGCTTTCCCCTCCCGATTGATTATGGTCAAGGTCACAGGGCTCTTCTGGTGCCAGCTCACGTTAGATTTGGGGTTGTGTGTGTGCCAAGCCTAAGTCATTAGTCCATGAGGTACAGTGGAATAGAATGAGTTTTATTGAGAGCGTTTCATCTTGGGTCATAGTCCTGCTGAAAGATGATCCATCAGGAGTGCTCTTTAAAGAGGAGCACTGGAGCTCTTACAGAGTGACCATTGGTTCCCATTCTCGCTGTCCCTTTCGATGGCAGTAGCTCTAGGAAGACAGGTGACTAGTGAAGCTGTAGAAACAGCTCAAGGATTATTAGTGAAAACAGGAAGCACCTGAGCTCAATTTAGCTCAATTTTTTTTCCAATCTCAGTTTAGCAACTTAATATCTCTAGATAAACTCTAGATAAACAGCAGTTCTAGGATGTTTTGAATGTACTGCAGAGTTGTGGTGCTGTGATTCTGAAAACAGCACCCTCCAGGATCATTCCAACCAGAGTGAAGAGCTGTTCTCGGACAGAACGCCTGGGGCTCTGGAACCACAGCTTTGATCCCTGTTACCAATGGCTTGAAGTATTAACACCCAAGTCTTTCTCAAAGTTTTAAGAGATCCCAGTGGTGCCTCAAAAATATGAAGAATCTATATAGTTAGCAGCAATGGATTACTCCACCCAAACGATTTACCAATGTGACCGACAAACGTCCAAAGTCAACCCTGTGGGGGGCCACTGCCCTGCACGATTTAGTTCCAACACTCACCCTTCCAGCTTAAATAACAAGGCAAGACTAACGAGTGACAAGGTAGCTGGGGCTGATCAACTTTGGCAGGTGCGACTCCTCACCACGCATGCACTTCATCTGCAAATGATCATGCTGGGCGCATTTATGTGCGAAGCAGCCATTGAACAAGGTCACACCGTCCAGTATAGGAGAAATGGACACTGCGAGAGCCACTGGGAGCCGAAGGAGCCCATGAGGTGCCCGCTGATTGGGTCGATAGTGCTGCTGCAAGGCCAGCTGAGTCATTGGGCTCAGCTGGTTTCCTGTCTCCTGGAAGAGTAGAGTGTGCCATGCAACAAGGAGTTGATGACGGGGTGCATGGATCCAGTAAGTTCGCAGCCCGGAACATGGCGGATGCACCAGCTCAGCAAAATCCCACACCTCTGGTCCCAAAACCCACCTACCACTGGACTGAGCGGGGTGAAGGCATCCTGGAGTACTCCCAGTGCATTAATTATTATTTACTCCCAGTGACTTTGCATTAGTTATTTTGGTGCGCACATTGTTAATTAATTCCCCCGCGCAGCCTTGAGCAGTTCCAGTGTTTCACTGTCTGTCTTGCCTCCCGCTACATCACACAGTATATAATTAAACTTTATACATGCACAGCAGTGATAGAAGTGTTGTTTTCAACTAACCCGCCTGCAACTTAGACCACTAAAAACTGAAGAAAATATTGTATCCCACCTGCTTCCTGACCGGCAGTGTACCACGAAGTACACAGATCATATACGTGAGTAAGAGTTGAGATACCTAGTGTAAAATATTCCTCCAGTAAAAGTGAAAGAGCTCCTTTAAGCGTCGGCTTGAGTAAAATGACTTTATACACTCAATCAGGTCATACAGGGTAACAAAAAGCCACTAACACCACTCTGAAAATACAATGTGTTCTATTTGTGATATAATTTGAAATTAATACCAATTCCTACTAAATGGAAACCATGTGATTAGGAATAAATAGGGGGGGGCCACATTAGACACGTATTTCTTTAACTTTTTATTAGGGGTGTAACGGTACGCTAAAATCGTATTCGGTTCGGTACAGTGTCTTGGAGAGTTCGGTTCGGTTCATTCGGTTCGGTACAAAACAATAAGAACTTACATATCTTTTATTTTGAAAAGCTGCCAATACACAGTAGAATTCTTGCATAAAATAAATAAAAGTGACACATTTGGGTGATATTTAAAATAAATTGCACTCTTTATTAAGAAAAACACATTTTTTTTTAAATAAAAATGAAATACTGCAACTAGTTAGGATAGATTTTCTGAAGAGAGCATATATCTGGTTATAATATCTCCAGCAGTAGAAAATGTTAGATATGTTGCCTGCCCGATCTCCGTGGAACAATGTCGGCATACAACTTTACATTTATCCACTCGTCTATCCCCGTTATGTATTTTAACAGAGAAGCCAAAGTGTTCTCAAACACGAGACCGTAGTGAGGTGAGAGGGTCTTCAAGCTCTGGCTTCCCTTTCGCTTTTGCCATGTAATTTTCCTTCTCGCGCTCGTCACTCAATAGCGTCCGTGCGGAAACTATCTCCGTGGAACAATGTCGGCATACAACTTTAAATTTATCCACTCGTCTATCCCCGTTATGTCTTTTAACAGAGAAGCGAAAGTGTTCTCAAACACGAGACCGCAGTGAGGTGAGAGGGTCTTCAAGCTCTGGCTTCTCTTTTGCTTTTGATATGATTCTCGCGCTCGTGCTCGTCAGTCAATAGCGTCCGTGCGGAAACTCGCCTAGGAACATTGTTGCGCTGCGCTTAATATCGCGCTGATAATACATTTATATCATTTAATAAAAATACCGAATACCGAAACGGTACGCAAGTGTCCCGAACCGAACAGGCCGTACCGAAACGGTTCAATACATACCGTGAACCGTTACACCCCTACTTTTTATTGTTTGAAGTAATGTAGAAATCTTATTTCTTTATCATATGGCACCTTGCTCCTTCACTACATCACAGCTGAGCTGTTCAATAACGTGCAAAAACAGATTCACTCAAGTTTACAAAGGATGTCTTTTTTCCATTTTACTAAACGTGACTCCTTACAACACAGCTGTATATCCACTCTATAAACATGTGTTACTGTTTGCATAAATCACGCAAAAACAGAAAGTAACACATTTCCAGATTTCCCTGAAGACTTACGCGGTGTGTAGACTCATTCTTCCTTTCCACTACTTCAAGAAATACACTTAAATATGGCGATGGGTGCTCAATTTCATCTTCTGGCTCTTCTTCCATTATTGTGCTAAAGATGTGATGCGAAAAGAAGCAAGCAGGCAGGCAGCGGCCATATTAGACATATTAGACAAGCGTGCAAACTGCACGAAACACAACGTACTCTGATTGGCGGAGCACGTGAACTTAGTTTAACCTTCACTGGTTACCCATGTACAGTATGTTGTGGAACATAGGAGAAAAGGGAAGCAGTCGAGTAAAAAGTAAACTTTTCCACTTCAAAATGTAGTTGAGTCAAAGTATAAAGTCTCACAGAACAGTGATACTGTTAAGTAAAGTACAGATACGCTGAAAAGTTACTTGTGCTTGAATTACTTGTACTTCATCACTGTCCAGCACTGTGGACGCATGAGCAGAGAAAAAGATTGAGAGAAATCATATAAACTTGAAAAGCAATTATTCATTCATTCATTTTCCAACCTGTTTATTCGCTATCGGGGTCACGGGGGTCTGCCGGTGCCTATCTCCAGCGCACATTGGGCGAGAGGCGGGGGTACACCCTGGAAGGGTCGCCAGTCCATCGCAGGCAGTTATTACAGTAATTGTTTTTTTTATTCTTTGTCATTCGAGAGATATGTTTAGTTGAATCCACGTGTGTTTGTGTTTGTGTTCACGCCAATTGTAAATGTTGTAAACCAATCCATATTTCTGAAACCAGACACTCACAGAGTGTCAGCAGTTGCTGCGCTTCACTGGTGTCAGCAGAGTCCAGTGCTATGGACCAAAAACCAGTGCCAAAGAGATGGATGTGCCAAAACAGACATTAATGCCCCTGCTGCTGAGGCTCAGAATAACAGAGACAGCTTAGCCCTAAATGAATCATTGTAGTCTCGTTTGATTCAGCCTGCGCCGCGCTCGTGAGTAAATCATCGCTGAAGGGCTTCAAGCTTGAGATGAGACTCGTTTAGACACGAGGAGATGCATCTTCTATTGTAGTCCTGTGCTGGGAGCCTCTTGTTGTACTCTCTAGCAGTGTATTTCAGTGGATGCTTTTATTAAGACATGTCACATCTGATCCGGCCCGTGTCGGCTCCAGCTGTGGCTGATGTCAAGTTGATTTTAAGATTCACTTGAGCCTTTTTTTTTATTATTTTATTTCCATAACATGTCGAGCTTGGGAAAAACATCAGAATCTATTCATTTGTTGCCTATTCACAATTTAGCGCAGTACTTTTAAAATGAAATAATTCTCATGTTTTTTAATGTTTTCATTCCCAAGGTTCCCTTCACATTAAAATGTTTATTTGCAATGAAAATACAGACATTTATTACAACCCTAGGGCTCAACGTCTCTTAACTTTATTAAGAATCAAAGACTGACTTCGTGGTACAAGGGCTTGGGTTTGTCCAGTGGAATACTGAGTTTGTTCAGCCACATTCATGCTACAGGCCTCCGGAGTGAATGCCTGAAGAGCAAGAAACACATGTCATCCACTAAAGCTCAGATACCTGTCTGTCTGGTAAAGATCCACAACTGTTGAGATGCTCCTGCTGTCCCTCTGTTCTCAGGGTCTCAGAAAAGATCCGGTGACCAGCGCGGCAGCTCGGTTACAACCCTCATCATGAGATGTGGTGTAATGAGGCCATTAGATCCTGCTAATAGCTTGTATGAGCAGCGGAGCGAAACAAAAGCCTGGATCAGTTTGCTTTCGCCATGCTCAGATAACAATGCTGCGTGTGAGGGTCTGACTCAAACTGTCGGTGCCCAGCTCTTCCCTTGTTTTAGTTTTGCCGGTCGCGTTCCTCTGTTTTTTTTTTTTATCAGTTTGTTTTGGTAGTTTATCTTTAGCTTTAGTTAGGTTTTGCCCTACCGTGGGTTTTGTGTTTATTTTCTCATCTGTAAATAAAACAGTTGATCATAAATTGTGTTGCACTTGAGTGCATTCTCCTTCCCTTTCACCACCTGGGAAGTGCCCCTCATTAAAATATGTAGTTTTTCCTCATTAAAATATGTAGTTCATTATGAATTGAATCAAATGTAAAAAATAAATAAATATATATATATATATATTAAATATTAAAAAGTAAATATTGTATATACAATGCTATATGTATATTATCTGCAATGCCTGAGGTCTTTTCTTGATTTTTTTAGGTGAAATGAAAAGCTTGTTTCTCATTTTTGCTTGTTCAACCACAAACTCTAGCAGAAAACGGGGGTTAGAGACACAATGGTTGTGTTTAAATTTAAATCCTTCAGCCATGCATTCGCAATGCCTCTCGCTGTGTCCAGAAACAGTAACCTAGCAACACTCTTTCTGAGCAACTCAGCCAGTAAGTTCCCCAACTCTTAGTTTGGTTATCCTAGGAAACATTTCCACCTCCTCAGCAGTTATTCTCCATTACTCCCCCCATAAAATTTGTCCAGCAGGTAGCCAATTCAGTTCGAGCCCATGTTCTGGATCAAGCTTGTGAACAGCTCTGATACATTTGGCTTAGATTCACGCACCAACCAATGTTTCGATGACATTGACCGTCTGATCCGGACGTTTGATCCGTTTGGATCGATTCTTCCAAGACAGAGTCGTTCAATAGACTCTCTGATCGTTGGATGTGGTTTGCGTCTTTTTACTGTTTTGCCACCCACTAATGCCCCAAAGGCAAGATGTTAGCAGACAGAAAACTCGTCCATGAACAAACGGAAGCGTGTAGGCACTTCTCTCCTTTATTGTTGGAAGAGTTCAAGTTCAAGTTCAAGTTCGTTTTATTTATATAGCGCTTTTCACAACAGACATTGTCTCAAAGCAGCTTTACAGTAAACCAACAAGTTTAAACTCAACAAAGTTAAAAGAAATTAATTACTAAGTCGTGTACATGTCCCTGATGAGGAAGAATATTCGGTGACACCACCTATTGCCTTTGGGCTCATATGAAGCCATTCCCTAGCTCTAGAGGAGGCTGCCATTGATGGCTTTACTTTCCACTTCCTGTTAAGAACGGAACCATCATGGTTTCAGAGATCCACCTCGAGTCTGGCTCACACACGCCCCCTCAAACGCAGCTGTTATATACGACTTATTTTATAATTGTAAACAAGAATTTGGGAGCGACTTCTCTGAATTTGATCGTTTGCATCGTAAAGGATCTTTTTCACAATGTGATGCCAGCGGAAACAGCCACACTCTGTTCTGCCAATCACTTGACCTCACCTGTTTTTTAAGGGAAAATTAAACCATCGTTAACCACACGAAAATAAACTTGAGCCAAGAAAAAAACTAAGAAGATTGTTCACTGTATCGATAAGTTTCGAAAAAATTAAAACCGTATGAGTAAATGCCGTACTTTCTGAGGAAATAATTTTTAAACTTCAGCTTTTTCACTTAGACTTGTATTGAGTGGTAATCATTCTGCAGCCAGCACCGTGGGGGTGGGGCTCTTCGCACTTTGGCTTCACCCCACCGGCCACGTGAGACACAGTTGGTTGGATGGCGTTACACTCCGTCAAATAGCCCGAGTAAAACTGTAAAGCAGGAGATACACTGAATAAATGTGAACTAGCGATGGCTCTTGTTAGTAAAACACAATCAAAATGCTCTGTAACCACACGTGGATTCTCAAACCCCATCCACCTTACTCTAATAAAGGGAACACAACAATATGTAACAACTGAACATGTGACTGAACCCTCGTGACATGACAATACGTTTGGAAAATTGACAGCCAATATTTGTAACATGTAAATGATCTGCACAAGAACAAAGACTATTCAGTACACGTCTATGAAAGAAGAAATAAATATTTACAGACAAATATTCCACCCTAAAACATAAGATTCAATGGAAATTAGCCGTGTGTATCTTTTCAAACCTGATTTTCTTTTCAGTGCTTGCACACCAAAATACATTTTTCCATCTTTGTGATTCCAAACCAAGCAAATTTGACTCTTGCAGCAATAATAATAATAATTAGGCATTCAATTTATATAGCGCTTTTCCAGGCACTCAAAGATACTTTACAATTTTCAGAACGCCTGCGCCCTCCTGCCCACCACACCCCACCAGTCACACACATCATTACATCTATCCATCCATCCAATAAATGCTTTATGTAAATAAATATCCTTATTTTTCTGGATAGGTCTGAAACTTTGAGAATCGGTAAAGAGCTCGAGTTGAGTTTCTCCATGAAACTCCATGTTATTATTACAAGCAGCACTGTGGTAGGTAACGGTAGGTTTAACCACCTCTAGTTGATGTTTTTGAGAACAGAGGGGAAGCGAAAGACAATCACCCTTGATGTTATAGACCGTAGGACTTCTCTCCACTTTGGGGTCCTGATCTGCTGTGGAGATTATTCTCTTTAACCTCAGCTTGAATGAGATTTACAGGATTCACAGTGTACCTCATGGGTTGACATAAAGAGATGAAATAAAGATCTTCCCTCTTCAAGAAACACAGATCTAAAACTACACGGGATTCCATCCCAACCAGCTTCCAATTGAGCCACTCACTTTTTTGAACTGAAATGTTAAATTGGATTAATTGATTAGCTGTCCATTAAAAGAACATTTGTCCACCTAACCTACCTTTATTTGTCTTCACAGAGACGTCAAGCCAGACAACATTTTACTGGATGAGCATGGTAAGTTCCCCTACAGTCGGTACAATCAGTGCTTCTTGTTAGGATCCGCGTCTTTAATTCTCAAGCTGAATCTGTATTTGTCAATAATAATAATAATAATAACCAGTGCCCCAACTATCTATTTGAGTTGAGTTCATGAGTGAATATCTTTGTCGCTCTAGATTTAAAAGTTTAACCCAAGGCTTAATAATGACAGGAAAGAACTAGGCACTTAACACATGGGTTTAGCAAAAAGAACATCCGGAAGAATACGGAGATACCAAGGGGACAGTTGTGCACGGTGAAACAGTTGAATATAGGAAAGTAGTCAAATTCTCTGAGCTTGAAATCTTCCATGAACAGTGGCGGTGTAACGCCAGAGAGCAGATACAAATTCAACTTTAGTCATTTTATCTGTTTTGTACCAGCAATATGGTTATTAACCTCTGTATTTAATACAACCATTTCTCCTCCCAAAAAGTACAGCAGAGATGTACCGCAACTTCTGCAGATAAGAGCCACTGCAGCATTGTGTTGCGTCTCGTTTAGGAAAAAACTGTTTCCATATGTTTGGGAGCATAAAGAGGGACTCTGTAGCAATGGAAGGTCATGTGGTCTGATGAGTCCAGGTTTGCCTTGTTCCAGAATGTTGGGCATTCATGATCCGCTTGAAACATCTTCACGGACGTAAAACGGAGACTAAGAAACGTTCCAAGCTTGTGTTGGACATTTTCTTTTGCCATCGCTCACGTTGCGGATGTATGGTGCCATGTTCTCCTCTACATCAAATGTGTGTTTGAGATCGCTGGTAATGACATCGGCGCTGCTTGGTATCCACGTGTAGCTGCAAGAGCAGCTTTTGTGTTTGTGCCCTGGTCACTTACAAACATTACTTTTGATATGCGAGGAGGTTCAAAACCAAATCAAAATTTGCATATGGATATTGCGTGCTGCCTTTGAGAGTTTGAAGTCAATTCAGCTGAGCTTAGACACGGTTTCCATGTGATTCGCAAACAGTTTGCCTGTGAGAAGTACACTGCTCTCATGATTGAACATTTTTTTATGTAGTCGATGCTGCTGTTGTCTCTTGCTACAACTATTTCTGGGAACCTGACCCAAACGTTAGATTTAGCTGCCTGACCTTTTTTTCTTTTAATGGTGTAAATTCTCGACCTCAGTTTCTCCCGCACTGTGATGGAGCAGGGCCTGCTCATCACAATTTTTAAAATACTAATTAATGTTAAGTGGTGCAAGCTGATTTAAATGAGGTTATCAAGTGACTCAAGGTCCCATGACCAGAACCTTCTATTTTCCCGTTCCAACGGGGGAGTTCTTAAAATTCTCTGTCAAAGAGACATTAATATATTCCAGTTTAGATGATTGTGAATTGTTGTTTGCTAATGTTGATGTAAAAGATATTGTATAAATTGGAGTTTCATTTTGTTTATGGATAGACGTTGTTTTCTTGGGTGAAAAAGGTTAACATACTTACCTGCTGATGGTTCGACCCATTTTGAGCTCTCCTATAAAAGAGTTCAAGTTCATTCAGTCTGGAGGAGGGAGTGGGAGACAACAGACTGAGTTTGACTCTCCTTGAAAAGTGTGAGGTCACCTGATACATGGATGGAACCTTGTGACTTTTAGCTCTGCTTAGAGCGTACAGACTCTTTCCTCATCTTGTTGTTGGATCCACCTCTGCAAACCCTGTAGCAAGCTTTAGCTGATCCAGTTTAGTAGAGAGGTTTTTGCTGCTGAGCAAAATTCACCTGAGTGCAAATTTTTCTTTTTCTTATTTAGCAACAGTGTTTTGTTTTGTAAATATTTATGTTTGGTTGTTGTTTTGGTTTGCCCAACTTTAACCACTGGTAGCACAATAAAACACCTGAAATTCCTCCTTGCCTCGACCCCATTCCAGTTCTTTGGCCCTTGGTATCCCACATTACGACACGCACCTCGACTTCCATCTTCACTTTCTATTCCTTACCAAATATTACATTTTTTACTCAAGTGATAAAATACTTATTTGACCCTGTAACTTACAGACAAATGATTACAAATGTGTGAGATTTGTGTTACGACTCATTTTAAAGGGGAGGAGAGTGTAGGTGAGAGTTTAAAAAAAAAACAACTTACAACATAGAGTTCCAACACCCGTCAACAAAACACCAAACCCAATCGAATCAGTAAAAAAGTTACAATTTTATTATTAGAGAACAGACAAACATTTAACTTAGAGAGAAAGTGGCTTAGGTGGAGAAAGGCCAAAATAACAAACAAAACCCACTACAAAAATAAACCCACCCCCTAAATTCCCGAAAGGACAATTAATATAAAACACAACACAACTTCCCTAACTTCCTAACAAAAAAAATACAATCATTCAAAAATAAACTTAGGTCTACCCCACCACATTAGCCAAACAATAACTCATACGAAATTAAAGAAAGACTATTACAAAAACTCAGATCTTACGCAAAGAAATTAACAGAACATTAACGAAGGTGTGTTGCTGACGGAGCTGGAACCCAGAGCTCTGCACCACCGGCGGTGTCAACCAGACTGAGCTCTCTGATCGAAGAAACTCCGCCTCTTTTGAACCTGTGGCACTCGGTCCTTCACCAATCAGTATTGATGCACTCAAATATGGAGGGAAGTTCCAGGTGTCCGCAATCGCACACCTACTAAAGATAACATAACCAAATATACTCAAAACAAGTTAAATCAAAATTAAAGTGACCCAAGGCACATAACATTTGTCTGACCGAATACTTATTGATCGGCACTATTGTATGTATGTAAGTATAGATAGGTGTGCTCGTGGGGTATAGAGTCATTTATACTCAATAGTGGGTTACGTATAAGTGTATGCCTGTTTATTTACAGATAGGTTGTAGCTTTAAAGATATTCTATAAATGGACATGTCTGGAATATTTTGAGGGATCTAGACCTAGCAAAGTATTTTATTCTAGATCAAAAACAACCAGAAGAGGAATAGTACAGTACTTCAAGAGTTTAAAATAAGCAGTGCCCCCAGGGTTCAGCATTGATTGTCTGTCACATCTTGTCTTGTCGCGTGTGCATACATGGGCTGCACGCTAACCACTAGGCCACGGCGCAGGACCAGAATAATGGGGCTTCACCTGTGATTCTAATCTGTGGTTTTTAACCCACCCACAAACATTCTCTGAAATGGTCTACACACAGAGTGGGCTTGATGACCTCATTCAATCATTTACCAACCCGTTTATTCCCTTTTTTGGGGTCACGGGGGTCTCCAGTGCACATTGGGTGAAAAGCGGGGGTACACCTTGGACAGGTCGCCAGTCCATCACAGCTTGATGAGCTTGACTCAAGAGCACAGGTGATAATTGTCCTAAATGATTTAAAGAACTGTTTTTTTCTACACAGATTTTAGTTCCTGATGAAAACAACCATATCAACATTTCAGTAATGCAGACCAGATTGTAATAAGAACTTTGATACGGGAATGCTCGCATATGGTGGTGGTTGTTCTTCATGTGCTTCTTCACTAGAGCATGACACAGGAGTGGATTTTTACCCATATCCCATCCCAGAAAAAAAAAAAATCTTGTCCTGTCCCACTCCTGTAGAACTGACTCCTGGTCCCATCCCACTCCCACTCAAAATTACTCCAACTCCCATCCAACTCCTGCAGCTTACAAATACCTGTAGTCTTTTGAAATGGATTCCAGTTTAGTAAAAACAGGACATTGGTCACATTAACCATCTTAGTTCACCGAACCCCAAGAAAATTGTGTTTGTATAAATTTTTTGCCACTTTTATTTTCAGGGAAATAAAACTTTCAAAATCTGGCAAATGTTTGTTATTTTTATCTTATAAATGCTCAGTGTGTAAAAACAAAAAAAAAAAAGGATTTTTGAAAAAAGGAAAAACAATAGTTCTTTGGACAGCCGCGTTTTGACGCGCTGAAAGATTTACAAAAATAATCGATGCATCTCGTTCAGATGGCTTAACACAGAAAATGATAATCTGTTAATGGTGTTCCCGCTCCTGCCCACTCCCGTTGATTTTTATTCCCATCCCAACTATGAGATTAATAAACAAAATTATCCCATCCCACAGGAATCACGAGACCCACGGGAAATCCTGACAAATGTCATCCTCTACTTTGCTCCTTAATGTTGTCTAAAACATTACGAACATTTATCTCTGAACTGTCGTCACTGTGATACAGACAATAAGCTACAAATAGATTTCACTTTGCGCTCATAATGTTCCTCCTCGTAGGGCTGTGCTAGAGATGTTCATTTGCAGAGCATAGTAAAATTGATGTTTACCTCCTCCGTTAATATTTCTACACATTTAAAGAATCTCCATGGAGTGAGCTTGAGGGCATAGACTACGACTCTTGTGATGCCTCAGGTACTTCTACTTCATTCTTCCAATGTAGACACTAGTGTTTTACGATAGATCTTCGTGAGGTTATTTATTTGTTTTATACAGTTTAATGAGGAAACTACTTTAATTCTGCCAGTCAAAGTGGAGGTTGAAATCTTTTGTCTTTATTTCTAAGGTACACTGTCAGTAAACAATGCGGCTCCTGCTTAACACTGCTTTGCATTCAGGTCAGCATCTCTCGGTTTTCAGTGATAATGGGACACATATGCATATGCATTAATAAAGCAGAGCTCCTGTGTGATCCAGCTACATCTGCTCTGCTTGCGTCTCAGCCTGCGGCGATGGCAGATCTTTATCAAGGTGAACCCACTTTGTCCTCCTCACTCCGGTCATCTCCTCAGCTGCAGATGAAACTCAGAGGTTTCTCATTAATGCTCACAGGGAGAGGAACCAACCCAAAAACATCAAAAACAGGACGTTTTTTAGGGCAGGTAGAAAGAAAGGACTTTTTATGGGCCTATAAAAGTAAAAAAAAATGTTTTTGAACATGAAATTTACTTTTAAAAGTTTCAGATTCTGATTGCAGCATAGATTTGTATCAGAAAACCGTTTCGGAGCAAATACTCAAGGGAAGAAAGGATTTTCAGTAAATATATTCCTTACTCACATGTGAGGAATAGGTTATGTTAAAGCAGAGAAGAAGTGCGAAACCCCAGCTCAAAACTAGTTGTGAGGTCCTGACTAGTCGCAAAGAAGCAGCTTTCCAAGGTTTTGGCCCAGAGTCAAGGATCAAGCTACCAGCAGGTGAAACAGAAATATTCATTCATTCGTTTTCCAACCCACTTATTCCCTTTTGGGGTCACGGGGGTCTGCCAGTGCCTATCTCCATTGGGCGAGAGACGGTGGTACATCCTGGACAGGTCGCCAGGCCATCGCAGACCTAAATATTCTTCCCTCTATACTTCCTACGGTGAAGACACTGAGTCATTGCCCCCGGGAAAAACCAGGGAGAAGAACTTTCTCAAGCAAGGAAAATATAGCGGAATAGCTCTGGCCCGAGGAGGGAGTGATCGTGGTCCACATAGCAAAATTTAAGTAACCTAATTGGTAAAGGAGGTCTAAGAGAAAGTCTGAGTTTATTAATATACACTCTCCAGCACTTTATTAGGTACACCTTGCTAGAACCAGGTTAGACCCCCTTGAGAACAGCTTTAATCCTTTGTGGCATAGACTCATCAAGGTTCTGAAAACATTAAACAGAGCTCAATCCATATTGACACAATGGCATCATCTGTTGCCGGCCAACCCCCTGCTTTCTCTCAGCTCGGTGACCCTGTGTACTCACCGTCACTTCCCACTCGTGAGGAGTCATCACCTTACCAGTGCTACTTTGCAGGACCTGTTCAGTCCAGTCCAAAGACCTACTGTGTCAGCTAATGCTGATTAACAATGAGTCAGCAATCTTGCTGTAAAACCCTCTGTTTCAGCAATAAAGTGATTTTTTTGAATGAGGGGGAAGAGGGACACCACTTGTTAATATAATTGACCACAACTTATGTTGTCATTAAGGTGCTGAGGGAAGCCCATTCACTGATCCCATAATTGTGCCACAACTACCAGGGTATAGTTTGAAGAGGGCAGAGGATTTTGAAATAAGGCGGCCACATTGAAGCAAATCATCGACCTCAAAGGTAGCACCAGAAACCTGAGGAGGGAGCTGCAACCGTATATAAACCTGCGTTGTCCATGGGGCTTACGGCTACGTTAGAGTAGATTATTGGTATTTCTAGAACAGTACCCTTGTCGAGATCTTTTGATCATAGACTAGTACCTCGACGGCATGTCCTAAGAGAACCACTACGCTTAAACCCAAAGTGCATTTTTGTCTTATGACCCATAGGGTTTGACCGCACAGCAATTTAGCAGCTGAAGGGAGACCTGTTCACTTCCCTATGGGTCTGCTATTGACATCTCGATCATAAGTTTGCCCTGGTGGCATCATCAAAGTGTTTAATGACAAACAAGTTTTCTGTTACACCAACCTGAAAAGAAAATGAAACAAAGTCAACTCAACAGCTGCCCACTACAAGCTACCCAGCACGTTCAGAAGCATTAAAGGAGCTGGGTAAATGTTTCCCCACACAGTGAATCAGCTGATTAAAACCCACTTGCCACTTGATTTTGGAGTTTCACCCTCAAACAACCCAAAAATATTGAATCTAGCTGTGAGTTTAAAGACTTGGCCTATCATTTTTAGCGTGTACTGTCCACCACTGTAAAGCTACAGCTACTTTTACAAAGATCGCAAGGTCCTTTAGGTGAGGCACCTGCCTTGAGTCTGTTCCACCTTAAAGCCGTTTCCTGAATGCAGAGCTTTCTTGGAAATACTATAAAAACAAATCAACTGAGGTGTTTTAAATGAGAGCAACTTGTCATTTTCTCATTCAGCTGTTTTCTTTTACAACCACCTGATGAAAACCAGTACCATCCATTGTTTTCTTTACACGAGAGAAACATTCATCTATTCATTGTTTATCCCCAGATGACCAACTTTAACAACTCTTGCTCTATCTAGATAGATTCGACTGAAAAACTTCAGACTGTAGGATTAAAGCACAGATGATGAGTCGAGAAATCGCAAACAACTGCTCGAAATCATGGGTAAATCAGTGCTGAAGGATGAGGCGCTGACTGGTCGTGAGATATTAGACACGCTGTGCAGCTTGAATCTGTTTTACTAGAAACAAAATTGATGTTCTTCCAATGGGAGATCAGCATCCAAGAAAGCTGGAAGGTAGGGAGGAGTTAGAAAGGTAAATTTCAACAATTGTTTCAGCTCAAAAAGTGCTTCTTCTCTGTCTATTTGGACCCAATAAACACAATGAGTACAGCAGTGCATGACTGTCCCACTTAGTTCGTCTGAACTGATTCTTTTATTCAATATCCTTTCAAATATAAAAACTTGATTGGAATTCATGCCAAATATACAGTGGGGTAAAAAAGTTCTCCCACTTGAAAGATGAGAGAGGCCCGTAATGTTCATCACAGATAGACCTCAACAATGAGAGACAAAAGGATAAAGAAAATTTTTAAAGAATTTATTTTAAAATATGGTGGAAAATAAGTATTTGGTCAACAACAAAAGTTCATCTCACTACTTTGTTATATACCCTTTGTTGGCAATGACAGAGATCAAACGTTTTCTGTAAGTCTTCACAAGGTTTTCACACACTGTTGCTGGTATTTTGGCCCATTCCTCCAGACAGATCTCCTCTAGAGCAGTGATGTTCTGGGGCTGTCGCCGGGCAACATGGACTTTCAACTCCCTCCAAAGATTTTCGATGGGGTTGAGATCTGGAGACTGGCTAGGCCACTCCAGGACCTTGAAATGTTTCTTACGAAGCCACTCCTTCGTTACCCGGGCGGTGTGTTTGGGATCATTGTCATGTTGAAAGAAACAGCCACGTTTCATCCTCAATGCCTTTGCTGATGGAAAAGTTCTATTTTGGTTTCATCTGACCATATGATATTCTCCCAGTCATCTTCTGGATCATCCAAATGCTCCCTAAAAAACTTCAGACGGACCTTGACATGTACTGGCTTAAGCAGAGGGACACGTCTGGCACTGCAGGATTTGAGTCCCTGGCGGCGTAGTGTGTAACTGATGGTAGCCTTTGTTACTTTGGTCCCAGCTCTCTGCAGGTCATTCACTGGGTCCCCCCGTGTGGTACTTGTGATCATTTTGACCCCACGGGGTGAGATCTTGCATGGAGCCCCAGATTGAGGGAGATCATCTGTGGTTTTGTATGTGTTCCATTTTCTAATAATTGCTCCCACAGTTGATTTCTTCACACCAAGCTGTTTACCTATCACAGCTTCAGTCTCCCAGCCTGGTGCAGGTCTATCGTTTTGTTTCGGGTGTCCGTTGACAGCTCTCTAGTTTTGGCCATGGTGGAGTTTAGAGTGTGAGTGTTTGAGGTTGTGGACAGGTGTCTTTTATGCTGATAATGAGTTCAAACAGGTTCCATTAATACAGGTAACGAGTGGAGGACAGAGGAGCCTCTGACAGAAGAAGTTTCAGGTCTGTGAGAGTCAGAAATCTTGTGTCAATTTGTGTAAAGAGTCCTAACAAAGCAAAATGGCGATGCCTCCCTTTTGTGATGTCTCTACAGCTACACAGCCCCTGAATCATTGAGTGTCTTATACCATTGTACTTGTAACTGTCCAACAAACAAAATGCATCCAAGCTGCTACTCCAAAAACGGGTTTACCACGAGAAAAAGACATAAAAAGCTCCACGTAGACTAATGGGTGATTTAGCCAATGAGATGAGCTTTCCAACGATATATAGTTTGCCCCAGTTCTGTTTACAGACACAGGGTAACGTGACTGCGTAAAGAGAGCAGATGCTTCCAGTCTGCCATCTTTACGCACACCAGTGAGCAGAGAGCACAGCAAAAACTGGATTTTTTTCTGGATTTTAGAGGAGATTCTGATTTTTTCATGAGTGGCACAAATCACATTGTTTTAAATATTTTTTTCATTGTCTGCATTTCTTTAAAAAGTAGCAGTTTATCTAGTGGTATTGATTTGTGTTTAAACAAATGCATCACGTCAATTACATTAATTTCTTCATATGGTTACCAAGTGCCAATTTGGTCCAAGTGGTGCCCGCCTGGACACCACTGTATTCACTTATTTTATTTTAAAAATAAACTAGAAAGCGTTTTCTTTTCAATGATACCAAGGACATTAATTTAACCCATAAAATATGAGAGTTACAGCCATTTTCGGACCTATGCTCAAAAAGAGGGGTGGGTGTAAACAGGCAAAGTCAACTAGGTCTTCCCCCGCTTCATTTACCTGTAAATATATTACCGTCCAACCTAGAAAAACATGAACAACGTTATGATCGTCCAATAAGCAATCATCTGGAGGATTACAAAAAGAAACACATTTTGCCACAGCCAAGAAACAGCAAGGTTGTTGATAACCAACACTCTTTTCACAAGTCTAGCACAGATTTTATCCTTAACGTCTTTCCAATTTGAATTTCTCCTCCATTTAACATATCCTGGTATTTTTTGGCAGTGCCGTCTCACTATTACTTCAGATTTAGATGAATTTGGCTCTGGAAAAGACAATACAGCTATCGACCTCATTGATGTCTCTTTGATCGCTGATGCACATATTGTATTGCTAACTGATTTTAGCCTGTTAGCCAGGAATTTTGCAATCAGTTAATAGTCTGTAGTTTCAACTGGAAGCAGCTCCAGGTTCTCAGCAGGCTTAAATCTCCATTTATGTCTCAGTGTCCTCCTTTTTCTGTAGTTCAGAACATGCATCTGCATAAATTTTTTCCTTCAGATGTGTTCCATCTTGGGAGGTGCCGTCTGCACCAGAATTAGAGGTAAAGAAGTTCTGCTCTCAAAAGCTGTGAAGGTGATTGGATTGAAGGTGCTCTTTCCCTCTGATCTGCCTCCTTTGTGGTTGGATGATAGGCTTCTGGGGCAGCGTCAGGACACCTGTTCCTGCATTCCTCCAGTTCCATCAAGGTGCATAGAGACCTTAAAAAATGCTGGCTGGTGGCCTTGTCTACAAGGGTTGCAAGCTCTTCTGCCTCTCGTTAATGAGGCAGCTAAGGGATACTCCAGCCGTCCCCAGGCGGATCAGGCTGCCGCGGTGCACTTAGCTGATTGGCGGTCTTGCCTGGGTGCTCCTTTCAAAACTGTGACGTTTTCCAAAACCATGAAGGGATGTGCAGTCCCCAGGGTCGAGGGGTACTCTCTTACTGTGTCACTTCTTGCTCTTCACCAGCGAGTCACACACCCAGGGTACATCCCCAGGCCAGGTGCCTACCTCGCATTCCAACGCTGCTCAAGTTTCTCGCAGCACCTTCAGATCTTCAGCCAACTGACGGCCTCCTCCACAACAGGAAGTTTTTTTTTGTTTGCCCTGATGATGAAAGCTTCTGGCTGTGGTACAAGTTGCTGTGTTTCTGCACGCCATGACAATTTTTAGGTCTACCATGCCAGTGTCCTCTGTGACGTGCACCAATGTAGTGCCAGCCAACAAACCCCCCCAGGTGTTGAACATTGGCCGCACGATGGCCACTCTTGTAGTCCAGGAACGCCACCTGTGATTAGACCAGGTCACTATGCATTCCAAAGTCCTAACATGCAGGAAAAACTGTGATGATAACACACACCCAGCTAATAGACCATAGACATTACAGACGTTTGCTAATAGAGTCTGCAGTCTATTTTGGTCTGGAGTTTCTATGAATTCATCTCGCTGATTCTCTAATAAAATTGTATTTATACAATGTAAACAAAACCGATTTTTACTTTTGTTTGAAAGAATATCAGGGTGGTGAGCTTGAGGTGCCTCTTGAGATTGATTCTGTTTTTTTTTCATGTGGATTGTGGCCATAGTGTTCTACAATTCTTGATTTTATTTTCACTTGGCATATTGTCTTCATGCTTTTAAAAATATTCTTCCTCCATTGCTCTTATTTATGGCATACATAAGCTTATTGCACTTTAGATAAAAAAAAAATAGAGCAGCAATTGCCAAATTCAGAATGTTTTTTTAAAGAAAGAAAGATCAATTCCATTGTATTGACATTTCATTTTGCATAATCCTTAGTTGATCATGTATACACATCATTGTATTTTTTAGTAAAATCCTATCGACGATGTCACAATGTGAAATTGTGTTTTAAAAATGAGTGCACTGACCCTCTCCTGACCACTAGATGGCGCTTCGGTGTACTGCATTTCACTCCATGACATACGGAGGTGCAGAAGCAATCTACATTATGTGAGGCACGTTTATGGAGATGGAGAAGAATGTATATTCTGTTCAAATTATCTGACTACGATGGACTGGCGACCTGTCCTGGCTTTACCAGAAGAATAAAGTACCTTTTGTAATGAAATGTAAACAGCATTGTTGTTTTAACTCTTGGCTCCAGATTTGTCCTTGTAGTTCATCAACTGAGAGATACAAAACTCCCCCAAAAAATCAACAAAATCTTTTGAATAGCAACTGTAACTCTTCGAGAGAGTTCAAAACTATAGATATGTGCCACAAGCTCGATGGTGCTAAATTGGTGCAGACACCTCTGAACCGATCGGTAGCGTGGCTTTCTAGAGCATCGCTGATACTTCCGGCTCCGGATCAGCTGCAACCCCGGAGGGAGGCATATCTGATGCCGAAGACTGAGAAGATTGTGCCGCTTCCGATGCCGCGAGGGACAGCAGGTCATATACAGGGTTATACAATGTAGTGGGTAATGCCGGAGCACGACTACATCCACCCGCAGGCCAGTTGAACACTGTTGATGTTCATGGTATTGGAGATGCAGTGCTGAATTGTCGTAAATACTTCTCTTTGGTATACAGTAGGTTTGACATTTGTTGTTTTTAGATTTAATTAAAACATTAAGAAGTTCTTGAGACATTTAGAGATTATTTTATCAGTGACACTTCTGTCTCCAGTTCTTTAGCAAACACAGGTCTCCTTCTTTGGAAGTAAGGATATAGAAGCACGCTGACAACTTTTTGGGAGCAGATATACTTGAAATACTTCTTGAACTACTTCAAAAAATCTCTCCCAATATTTTTCCAGAAAGCTTTATGAAAATCGATTGGTAGTCCATCAATTCCAGGGGCTTCACTCGGATGAGAGCTGTTGGACTGCTGATGTTAGTTCCTCAAAAGTCACTTTTTCCAATTTGGAATCCCATTTCCCCTTTGTTTGTTGCTCAAAGAAGGGAGGTGTGAAAAGATCTCTTCTGCACATTGTTTATCTCTGGGTTCCTCTGTGTATAAAGCTGAGTGGAAATCCTTTTTTTTTCCACAAAACGATACATCATGCCTCAATCTTGAGTCAAAACACCAGAAGTTTGGTTTTGAACTTTGCACAATGCTTGCTGTAACAAGGTGATGATCATGATTGAAGCACTGATCACTTTGTTTCTGAAACTTAAACTTATATAAAATCATATTTGAACCCAAGGGTACTGTTTGACCCAGCAAACATTTAAACGTCACTTTCACATTTTTTCGACATGATTTTCACATGTGCAGCCACAGTGAAAAAATGGTGCTGGATGGGAATCCAGATGATGTTCTTTGAACGTGAATCCCACTTCTACGCTGCTCATCCTTTCCACCTCTTTATTGGACCATTTCTGCAGGTTTTGCTTAGGGAATGCTATGTCTATCCCTTTTGCAATTGTAAGCATCAATAAAACACAGTTAATATACATTTATTTGACCTGATCATATGATGAAACAACATAATCAGAGATCTTCTTGTATCCCATGTGTTGGAGATTACACACTCTATTTCTTATCTAACTATATAAATAATACAAATAAATAACTTGAAGCATTAAATAATTTGAGCCTCCCGCAAACTGAAGCCTCATGCGCATAAATACAGCTTAGGAAGAATTGAATAGCATGTAAGAACATACTTTTCAAAAATGGTGATCAATTTCTTTTATGAAATTATCATTTATAAAAACCGATTCCCTCTTTGCAGGTCATGCACATCTGACAGATTTCAACATTGCTGCTATTGTGAAGGAGGACTTGAAAGCGACGTCTATTGCCGGGACAAGGCCTTATATGGGTATGCACTATAAAAAAATCTTTATTTGTGATGTTCAGCAGATCTCCTCCCTATGCCTCATAATGGATCCAGTTCCATTCATGATGCATAACAACATGTTCTCACATCTGACAAGTACCACAATATTGTATTATATATTGTATTTCATAAAAATGATGAGTATAATGTTATATCCTGTCTGGAGTGTGGAGACACCCTAAGAGAAAGTCACACCCCTGTTAGCATTGCTTTGAGTTCCCAGCTAGCAATGCGGGGTGAAACACCTATTCCATCTCCAGCCTAACAAAGGGACTGATAAAAGTTAGTTATTTTGTCAATTGTGCAGAACCATAGTCTCAACACTCCAGGAACACAACGAATCTGAGAAGAAACACTATGAACACCAGCAGAAAACAGCCTTGCCCTAAAAAATGGGTCTCATTTAAAAAAAAAAAAAAAAAAAAAAAATATATATATATATATATATATATATATATATATATATATATATATATATATATATATATATATATATATATATATATATATATATAACAAAAAATGTTATTTATATCCGCAAGAGTAAAGTCTCCATGTCTAACCCTAACCCATGTTCCCTGATGGAGGGAACGCAGACGTATGTCGAAGGCGTCAACATTAACGCTCATTCTTTAGTAGGGGCTGAACGTAATGGCAACCCCTTGAAAACACCATGCCCAGTGAACCTTTCCCCCTCACCCTTCCCCAATCCCTTATCCACTCCCCCTTTCAGTCCAACGCAGCCTTGTCCTGACACAACTAATAAATATTTACATACATTCAATGCTCCAATCCAGAGGAGAAAACACCACACCAGGTGATTTACTTCCCTGGAGAAAGTAAAACTGTCCAACTCAGCAAAGCATTTATCCTCCCATGTGATGGCTTTTGAGCGGGACAGCACAAGGTAAAAAAAAAAGAAAACACCATGCCCTGAGTCCATCCAGACAGGTCGACACTAAGCTTAAGCAAAGGTTAGCAATAACCCCTGAATCATCAATTGACGGGGGAAGTCGCACAACACTGAAGAGCGTAGCGACCAGTGGGAGGGCACCCCTGATGTGGGAAGGGGTGCGCGGATACCGCATTGAGACCTAAGTAAGGGTTTCACGCGAAACATCTGATTTGTCGAGCTAGCTAGCCACCTAGCTCGATGGCGTTTAAGACATCATGCGAAGCTAAGCCGATTCATAGACTTGCCCGAAGCCAGAGCACTGGCAGCTATAGTCGAAACAGGATCTGCTAAGCTTCACGTGCGCTTCAGCAGAGGATTTTCAGAGCAAATGCTCACACTGCAAGAGAGCAACGCAGGTGTGTTTGCAAAACAAACAATCTACGCCCTTTCTATGACCGTCTTTCAGCGACAAAATCCCTCACAGACAGGAGTGTTGCTGGTTTTGCTCAGAGGATCAGAGGTGCCTCAATATGGTGGCTGAGCTATCTGGGCTAGCACAGCTGCACCGGAGTGCACTGCAATTTCATTGTGTGACTGCAGCTTTATACTAGCTTTAGAGACGGGCCTTGGTGGTTAACCCATGAAATGCTATATTTCACATTTTAGTTTAAAGTAAACCCTCTGAAATAAATGCTTTTGAACATGTACAAATACAGGAGAAAAGCAAGAATAACTTTGTAATTAGAGCTGAATGCTGAAAGCCAAATACCCAACGTAGGTACTCGTCATTCCCCACCCTCCCCCTCACTCTACCAAAAGGCCAAAAATAAATCTTTAAAAAGCAGAAAAAAAAACATCTTTGTGCGGTGGCTGTTTAGAAGATCCAATCTTTTGGGATTTATAGAACTGCAAACAGATGATTTTATTTGCAAGACTCTGAGGTTGTTTACCGTGTCTACATGCTAACAAAGAAGATAACACAGGAGATAACATAGCACAGTTGTTAAAACGAGGCCTTTTCTAAATGAACTTTGCACATTTACTGCACTTTAAGTAGCTGCTAAAAAGTAAATATTGTGAAACATGTGCAATGTTTAAGGAAGATTATACCTTTAAAATAAGAAATCTGATCGATTGCATGCTTTACAATACCACAATGTATTAAAAAATCGATAGTAATCATTGTTTAGTGCCTTCAACATCAGGCATGTTGGCCCTTTCTGTCTGTTGCAGCTCCTGAACTCTTCCAGCCCTTTGAAGGAATGCACCCTGGTTACTCTTTCGCTGTGGATTGGTGGTCTTTAGGGATCACGGCATATGAGCTTCTCCGTGGACAGGTGAGCATCCACACGGTTGCTAGTACGGGAAGCCAGATACGGGAGAGTTTGGATATACTAAACAATAATACGTTAAAATGAACATATTTCTAAATAATAATTCTAAAGTGATCCGAACATAAGTCATGGTGAGTACTAAACTGTGCAAATAGTCATGAAGTGGATTATGATTCGTTGGTGTGGAAAGTGATATTGAGGATGATTAGGATGATTAGCATCATCAATCTCTTAAGTAGTACATTTACATTTACATTTATGCATTTGGCAGACGCTTTTATCCAAAGCGACTTACATTTGAATGAACTTATTTTTTTCTGTCAGTTCTTGCTTTCCCTGGGATCTGAACCCACAACCTTTGCGTTGTTAGCGCAATGCTCTACCAACTGAGCCACAGGAAAGCGAGTAGTCCCTTACAATCGAGAACGCAGACGACTGTCAAGTTCTTCGACTATGGGACTTACCGAACCTGGGAGGTGGTACCGAGTATTTAACGGGCAAATTGATTTGCGCGTGTAAATGATTAGCAATCAGCCGCTCTATAAGAGGAGCGCTTGCCTCTACACTCATTCTGCTTTCTTTCTCGGAGCGAATGGTGGTTCCGTCCTCTCAATTTCGACGCTTTCTAACCATTCAGCTGAAATATCATAAGGTTGCTTACCTCAGCGCACGGTGTTGTCTTGTGCTAGCCCAGATAGCCAGCCAACAAACCGCGGCACATTTGATTACCAGCTTGATCCTGTCAGTTTATTTTAGTTTTACCCATACTCGTCCTTTTTCACGACGATGGGTAAAGTCAATTCTGTCACCCCAAGGTTAATCTCATCGAGGGACGGACACGAGAAATGCGTAGAGTGTTTGGGGTTCAAACACGCCTGCGCTGCTCTTGTGAGGCGAGAGTGCGTGCACTGCAACGCTCTCCCTAATCGCTCACTAAAGTACAGGAGAAACCTTTTTCGAGGAAGCGGGCACCGGAACTTCGGCTTCGGTTGCCCCACTAAATCATTCAAGTTCCTCCGAGGCCTTAGAGGACGGCGCCGGTCCGGTCTGCTGGCTTCGGTGTTGCTCCGGCTTCACTGATGTCTCAGTATGACCCTATAGATGATCTGCTGTCCATCGCAGCATCGGAAGGGGCGCCTTCTTCCGCGTCCTCCGACTCAGTTTTGCCGCCCTCCGGGGTTGCAGCGGAGGTGGAGCCGGAGATGCTCTCCAAGGCCACGGCGGCGATCAGTTTAGAGGTGCTTTCACCCTCTGAATCAGCGCCGTCACGGTTGGATGACTGGTACTATGGCAAGTGCCGGGATGTTCCTCGCACTCCACCCGTACCTTTCTTCCCGGAGGTGCATGAGGAGCTTACAAAATTCCCCTGTCCCCTGTTTGTGAGGGTTCGTACCTCCTCCTCTTTCACCTCTCTGGCGCAAGCCACAGCTAGGGGGTATCTGGCACTTCCGCTGGGAAGTTTTCATCAGGCCTGATGTCGAAGGCATACACGGCTGCGGGTCAAGCTGTGGCTGCAGTGCATGCCATGGCGACCTTCCAGGTCTATCAAGCCAAGGTCCTCAGAGACATGCACCAGAGTGGTGGAGACCCCGAGTCTTTACAAGACTTGTGCTCGGCCACGAATCTCGCCCTTCGGACCACGAAATCCGCAGCTCAGAGCATCGGTCTCACAATGTCCACTCTTGTGGTCCAGGAACGCCATCTGTGGTTGGTGCAGGTGTCGATGTTAACTGAGGACCGTAACAGGTTCCTCGACGAGCCTGTGACACCCGATGGCCTCTTTGGCGTCACCGTGGATGACTTTGCATCAAAGGTCTCCTCGATCAGGAAGCAGGCGGAGGGTCTGGGCGAGCTGATGGTTCCGTGTAATGGAACGCTTGGTGACGCTTGGTGTGGTGCCCTCTCTGCCTGCCCGATGCCAGAGAGAGTGCCCCCCGCCACAGTCTAAGACTCCAGCCAAGCGCCCGAGAAAGACCCCTGCACGGCGGCACGCACAGTCATCCTCACAGGGCTCTCGGAAGCAGCTGAGGGCTTCTTCACGTAAGAAGCGCCCCTGAGGATGACAACTCAGGAAGATACAAGATCTTTCAGGGTCTCAACATCGACAAGACTCCCCCTGGACAGGGGGAACGCCACCACTCACACCTCGCTGCCGACCTTCGGGTTGGCAGCACCTACTGTGTCAAAGAAAGATCAAACATTTGTCCCGAAAATAACAGCCTCGCATGCCCTCACGTCAGGGATACATCTTCCTCATACTCTTATGAAGCCCCCGACACCGGCGCAAGCTCTGTTGGCCCGGTCGGTGGACATGGCGGCAGTAGCCCCCGCAGCTCCACTCACCAGTACCCAGGGCTCCGCCCTGGTGATTCCGCCACCAAGCCCGCATCCGTGTGGCCCCGCCTTCACCGGCACGTCCGTATTAGGACTCCTGACAGCTCACCTGGGAGCCTGGCGGAAGCTTCCCAGGGTCAGTTTTTGGGTCCTCCGGACAATCCGGCTGGGTTATACGATTCAGTTCGTATAACTCCCCAGGTTTCGAGGAGTGCTAGAGACCCCTGTCCCCCGGTCAGGCGCCTCACTCCTGCGAGAGGAGATCGATGCCCTTTTGAACAAAGGAGCAATCGAGCCAGTCCCTCCAGCCGATGTGGAAGCAGGCTTTTACAGCCCTTACTTCCTTGTACCCAAAAGGTCAGGCGGGTTGTGACCAATCCTGGATCTGAGGCGTCTAAATCGGGGCCTGGCCGTGGCGCGTGTCACAGACCCTTTCTAAGGTTCTGTTTCGAGGGCCTCGCCTACCAGTACAGAGTCCTGCCCTTCTACCTCGCCCTCTCCCCGCGCACCTTCATGAAGGTTGTCCGGGCAACTCTCGCCCCGCTGCCCCGGGCAGGCATACAGATCCTGGACTACCTGGACGACTGGCTTTTGATAGCCGAGTCCAGGGACCAGTTGATCATACAGAGGGATATGGTCTTGGCGCACATGTCACGCCTGGGGTTACAGGTCAACTGGGAAAAGAGTCAACTCACTCCGGTGCATAAGACTACTTTTCTCGGTTTGGAGCTGGACTCATGAACATGAACATGAGGGCGCAGCTCACGGCAGAGCGCGCCTGAGCCCTGCTGTCCATGCCCTGTCCTGTCCATGTGTCTCAGCGACGAGCGGTCCCACTAAAAGCTTTTCAGAGGCTCCTGGGGCATATGGCGGCTGCAGCCCCGTCGATTTCACTTGGGCTCCTACATATGCGACCGCTTCAGCACTGGCTGCGTTCACGGGTTCCGGGTTGGGCATGGTGCAGAGGCCAGCTGTGGTTGTCCGTGACACCATGCTGTCTCTCGTCCCTCAAGGCCTGGAGGTGTGTGAATTTTTTGCGAGCAGGGGTCCGCGTGGGCGAGACTCCTCACTGCATGGTAGTCGACGGAGACGCCTCCCTGACAGGCTGGGGCGCCGTGTGCGGTTCCCATCGACAGTCCGTTTCCAGGACCCGACACCATTCTTGATGGCATATCAACCATCTCGAGCTAGTTGCATTGATCCTAGCAGTGCAGCGCTTCAAGGCACTCCTGCTTCAGCATCACGTGCTTGTCAGGACGGACAGCACGACGTTGGTTGCGTATATCAACTCCCAAGGTAATCGCTCCCACCACCTGCTCTGTCCGCCGACGAAACCTGCCTGGATTTCGGCCCTAAGGACTCTCTGGTACGTATCAGACCCAGGCCCGGATTCATCCCCAAGGTCCCGTCAATCCCCCTTCGGGATCAGACGGTGACCCTGCAGGCCCTGCCCCGTGAGGAGGCAGACCCAGCCCAGGGTACTCTCTCTCCAGTGTGCGCCCTTCGGCTCTACTTGGACAGAACCCCCGAGTTTTGTATCTCCCAGCAGCTTTTCATTTGCTTTGCAGGTCAGCGTAAGGGTCCAAGCAGTGGTTAGCAGGTTGGATTGTGGAGGCTATTCAGCTGGCTTACCAGGCGAGTGATATACCCTGCCCTCTATCTAGGCTAAGGGCGCACTCCACCCGTGGCATCGCCGCCTCGTGGGCTTTAGCCAAGGGGGTCTCACTCGCTGACATTTGTAGAGCTGCGGGCTGGTCGACACCCCTAACCTTCATTAGGCATTACTGCCTTGATTTAGGCGCTGTGCCTTCGGCGGTGCTGAGTGGTGGCAGCTAACCAGTCGGCACAATTGGGGGCAATACCCATGGATGTCTATCCCCATGGGTCTGTCGAACATCCTTTCCCTCATCTCCAACTCCAACGCCGATGAGGGCTCTGGTCCGGAACTGACTACGGTCTTGTCCGGATTTGGATGTGCTGCGCCTGCAGACCATTTTATTCACGACTCCCTAACGGTAGATGGGTGAGCCCTTTTTTTACGATCCTCTATTGGTGGTTTCATTGAACTCTATCCTCCCCCCACGCGGCATCTAACTGAGCGGAGCAGTCAGTTTTAGTAGTAAAGGTTTTGCTGTTGGGCCTGGCCCCTAGAGAACTGGCTCGGGTGGCCCAGTCTGCCTATTCTATACAAAGCCCTTTTTCAGATTGTTTTGTATTACCTCGTTTCCGTTCTTCCCCCCCTCTGTGGTGCAGAACGATGGCTTGTTCGTTTTCACCTCCTATTGGCCGGGGAGACATGCACTCGCTGGAAGCCCTCTTTAGGTCTCAAAGCAATCTCCGCGCACCTCTGTTCCACATCAGAGGTGCACTCCTTCTGGTCGCCCTGCTGTACAGCATATGCGACTACCCTGCAATAGATTTATTCCGGGCTAAGGGGCAGAAGAAAATTCCCAGTCTTGCGTCTGACTAACATCTAACCTTAACAGCTTAGAGTCAGACTGACTGAATGGACTTGAGGCATGGCGTTAAGATAAAGTTCCCATAGTCAAAGAACTCGACATTCATCTGCGTTCTCGACTGTAAGGGAACGTTTAGGTTACCTCACATAACCCCTGTTCCCTAAAGGAGGGAACTCAGATGTTCCCATGCCATGCTGCCACCCAGGACGCTGATCTGAGGTGCCAAGAGGTAAGTAGGTTCAGCTCCTCGGAAGAAGCAGAATGAGTGTAGAGGCAAGCGCTCCTCTTATAGAGCGGCTGATTGCTAGTCATCTACACTCGCAAATCAATTTGCCCGTTAAATACTCTGTACCACCTCCCAGGTTCGGTAAGTCCCATAGTCGAAGAACTCGACATTCATCTGCGATCCCTCCTTTAGGGAACGCGGGTTACGTAAGGTAACCCTTGACTTTACAAGGGTAGCTTTAGACAGTTTGTGGGGCCTGGTCTGAGGCAGAGCTCACATCACACCTGGGTCACAGAAGACTAGAGATGACACATGGAATGCTGGTTTGCTGTTTATGGATCAGGTTTCCTGTCCTGGGCACTTCGTTGTACATTCACTTATTTATTTAATGTCTATGTGTCTCCGTTCAGTGCAGATCAGGTCATTATGCTACTCGTTCATTTCTGTCAACTCTCCGTCTGTGATTTATCATCTTTATTGAAAAATTACCTCATTGTTATCGCGCATATGTGTGCATGTAGTATATTTATACTTGTGTGTAGTTATGTACAAACTGCTAAAACTGTACAGCACAAACTATAACAAGCTGATATGGTACGTTTGGGTAGGCATTCTTCCCACTCGTGAACATTTCCCCCTCACATACATCTATCCACTCCCCCATTTCCTTTTAACACTCTCCTGTCCTGGTGTAATTAATGCAAACTGTAACTGTTGTAAGCACAACCCCCAGCTGTGAAAGCCAGGACCTAATACGACCATCATGGAGTTATTTCTGAATGTTTGAGCAGAGACATCTGTGGCCTACTGGAGGTCATTTTGCAGAGCTCCTCCATTTTGCAGAGCTCCTCCTGTTCCTTGTGCAAAAGTAGTGGTCATGCTGCTGGATTGTTTTCCTGCTACGGCCTCCCCCACGTCTCCTGATCTACTGGCCTGTCTCCTCCATGCTCTTGACACAGAAAAACTTCTTTGCCACAGCAAGCATTACACTCGGATGAGCGGCACTACCTAACCCACATGTGTGAATCGTAGACTTTGTGTAGCACCCTATCTGATGAAAACATTCAAAAGATCAGCCAGAAAGCAGAGGAACTGAGAAGTGCCTTGTGGTCACCACCTGCAATACCCCACCTACAATTCCCACCTGTTGTCTTTTCCAATAGCACAACAGCAAGTGAAACTGATCAGCAATCAGTGTTACTTTCTAAGTGAGGAGTTACATTGTGTTCACATTCACTCAAGTGAAAGCAGTTCCCTTTCAGTGGGTCCCGTGAGAGCGACCATGAGAGCGACTCACCGTGAGAGCGACTGCCGAACATATTAACGGGAAAATTAATTTGCAGGTGTAGGTGATTGATTAGCAATCAGCCGGGTATAAAGCCGCGTCTACCGTCCAGTGTGTTTTCCGCCGTTTTCTCATTATCCTGTCCATTTTTCACGGCACGATGAGCAAACGTGCATTACTCCTAACTGTGGTGGATTTATCTCATCGAAAGATGGTCATGATAGATGTGTGGAGTGTTTGGGGTTCCAACACGCCTGTGCAGCTTTCGTGAGGCGAGAGTGTGTGCATTGCAACACTCTGCCGGGTCGCACGCTGAGATATAGATCAGTGTTTCCCTTACCATTATATTAGGGGGGCGCCCCGCCCCCCCAACGGCACCCCCCGCCCCACTTGAAGGTCAAGTTAATTTTATTTTATTTTCGTCGAATAATGACAGAAGTAATTTATATATAACAGGTCTTTGCTTTTTTCTTTTATTAAACTAAATAGCATTATGTTATTTATACGATGGCATGTAATTTCTGTCTCAACGTTTGCGCGTTTACAATTGTCCTCCGTATCGCGCACGGCGGAGTTCCGCCCCGATGCACGCGCACCGCAGAGTTCCGCTCCGATGCGCGCGCACACACATACCCATCAGCGGACATAGACCGCGCGTCGGAGAGTATGTCGCAGCAGGCAAAAATATCCGCTTTTTTAAACGCTCCCAAGGTGGTGACGATGACAGCATGTGTTCTGCTGCGAGCAGCAGCCGGTGTAGCTTTCCTACTCCGAAACAAAGTACAGAAAAGAGCCCAAGTGCTGCATGTCTTGCCCCTGACAAACAGCAAATGTCTAGCCACCACAGAACGACAGGTTTTGACCCAGCTTGGCTGTCAGAGGGGAAATACTCCCCCTGGCTGTACAAGACTGATCTTAGTAAGTAAGTAAATACACACAAGCATGAATGAACTAATTGATAAATAAATTGCTTAATTAATAGCTAGCTAGTTAGTTATACAATGGCATTTCCTGCTTTAAACTATCACTATGTTAAGTTGATTTTTACTGTTGTTACTATCAGTTATCACTTTTAAAGCCTAACAGTTAATGTATTTACAGGTCAAAACAGACATTCGCAATAGGCTGCAAGGGGACCATCTTGCAGCCTGCATGCGGATCTCAATAAATGGGCCAGAAGTTTCAGACTATCCATACCAAGATGCTCTGGAAATGTTCTTTCAGAAGCCCAGAAAGATGCACTGCAGTGACAAAAGCTGCACACTTTGTGAATAATTAACATATTAAAATAAATCTGATGTTTAGTGTTTAGTTCAGTGTACAGTTGTTTAGTTATTGTACAGTAATTGTTCAGACATTATAATATATTGGTATACTGCAATTAAAAGAAACATATAAACACTATTAAGTGTTTGTGTGAGTGTTTTGGCCCACCACCCATAACACCACAACCCCCCCCCCCAAGGCCATGATCCTAGGGGAAACACTGAAGATGGTCTTTCTTCGAGGAAGAGGATGCCGAAGCTCTGGCTTCAGGCGCTCCTACGACTCGGGGTGAGCCAGCTGTACTCTTACCGGATGTTTTGGGTCGAGCGGTGTCAGGTGACTCCTCGCACCATCCCCAAACGTCGAGCGTGCTCCCCGTCTTGTCCGCGAATGATTTGGATAGCGCTTCGGCGTTACCCGGTCCCTCGTGTGATCCTGCTGACGATCTGCTTTCCATCTAGCTCAGCGCCATCGCTGATGGATGATTGGTTCCTGAGTAAGTGCCGGGGCACGGTCCCTCGCGCTCCCACGGTTCCTTTCTTCCCGGAGGTGCACGAGGAGCTCACAATATTCTGGCGGGCTCCCCCGTCTGCCAGGGCTTCCAGCTCCTCCCCCTTCACCGCCTTGGATGATGCAGCAGCTAGGGGATACTCCTCGACTCCCCGAGTGGAGCAGGCTGTCGCGGTGCACTTGTGCCCCGGCAGTGCTGCCGCTTGGCGGGCTCGTCCGAGTGTGCCCTCCACAGCTGGAAAGTTTTCGTCTGCCCTCTACCCGAGCGTGCTACGCTGGCAAGTGGGGTCGGTTCGTCGATTGGTGTTCCTCCCGTCAGGAAGACCCCAGGACGTGCCCCATCAGAGTCGTGTTGACCTTTCTCCAGGAGAGGTTCGATCGGGGGCTGTCCCCTTCGTCCCTCAAGGTCTACGCCGCCGCTATTTCTGCCTTCCACCTCCGGGTCGAAGGGAAATCAGTGGGCAGCCACGAACTGACGGTGAGATTTCTCAAGGGAGCTAGGCGTCTTAGGCCACCTAGACCCCCCTCTGTTCCCTCTTGGGACCTCTCCGTCGCCCTGTCTGGGCTGTGGAAGTCTCCTTTTGAGCCCTTGCACTCGGCGGAGTTGCGTGTCCTCTCACTGAAGACCGCACTCCTGCTTGCCTTGGCCTCAATTTAGAGGGTGGGAGATCTCCAGGCACTGTCCGCCGACGAATTCTGCCTGGAATTCGGCCCTGGTGATTCTCTGGTTACCATCAGACCCAGGCCCGGATTCATCCCCAAGGTCCCATCCGTCCCCTTCCAGGACCAGGTGGTGACCCTGCAAGCTCAGCCACGGGCAGACCCAGCCAAGGGTTCGTTAATTCCAGTAAGAGCCCTTCGGATCTACCTGGACAGAACCCGGGAGCTTCGTCGCTCTCAGCAGCTCTTCGTATGTTTCGGAGGCCAGTGTCGGGGTTCCGCGGTCTCCAAGCAACGGCTTGCCCACTGGCTAGTGGATGCTATCCGCCTTGCTTATGAGGCGTGTGAGGTTCCCTGTCCTCTCCATCTGAGGGCCCACTCCACTCACGGCATTGCTGCTTCGTGGGCGTTGGCTAGAGGGGCCTCACTCGCCGACATATTAAGGGCTGCGGGCTGGTCTACACCCAACACTTTTGTCAGGTTTTACAACCTTGACGTGGGCTCTGTTCCCTCTGCGGTCCTGAGCGGTGGCAGTCATCCTTAGGGAATGGAGCGGGTGTACGCTTGCAGTACTCTCCTTGTCATCGGAGAAGTACACTTTTCTAGAGCTCCCCTCTTTGGAGCTGGGGCTCTCTCATCCTCCCCAGCATCTGACTGAGCGGAGCAGTCAGCGCTGCTAGGTCCTGTAGTGGAGGCTTTGCCTCGGTCTGGCCCTTGCAGAACTAGGGTCCAGATCTGGGAGTCCCTCTAGGCGCTCCCTTTCTATGTTTTCTATACAGCTCCCCCTCCAGGCGGCTAGTATGAACCCGTCCCGTTACACCCCCTGCCTTGGTGAGTAACGATGACTTTCCGTCTCTGCCGATTTTGTCTTGCAGAACGATGTCCCGCTGGTAGCCCTTCGGGCCTCGATGCGATCTCCGCCACTCCTCCCTGCGGGTCGAGGGTTGCCTCCTCCTGGTCGTCAGCATCAACCAAGTACAGCTAAAGCTCTCAGTGTTGGACAACTTCCCCAACAATGAGTATTCCGGGCAGGGGCAGAAGGAGTTTCCATTCAGGTACTACGACCTTATACTAACCTCTCTTTTTGTCGTTTAGTGCCGGCCTGTTTGGATGGACTTCGGGCATGGCCCTTTACAGAGGCTCCCATTCAGTCGGTCTAATCCTGACTAACATCTCCGGGACCGACTGAAAGGGAACGTCTAGGTTACTTGCGTAACCCCACGTTCCCTGAATAGGGAACGGAGACGTTACCCTTCGCCAGGCCCTTGAAGTCATGCATCTGAGGTCGCCGGGAGGTAAGTAGGTCCGGCTCCTCGAAAAATTCCATACTGAAGCGTAGGCACGCCCAGCTTTATACCCGGCTGATTGCTAATCAATCACGTACGCCTGCAAATTAAGTTGCCCGTTAATATGTTCGGCAGTCGCTCTCATGGTGATTCGCTCCCATTCAGTCGGTCTTATCCCGACTAACGTCTCTGTTCCCTATTCAGGGAAAGTGGGGCTACGCAAGTAACCTAGATGTTTTACTTTGATTGGAGTAATATTTTACCAAGTGTATCTTAACTTTAACTCGAGTACTTGCTTTGTGTACTTTTATCCACCACTGCTTCTCTCTGCAGAGGCCGTACATCATGCGTACCAACACACCAGCCAATGAGATCCTGCAGACGTTCCACAAAGCACAGCCATGCTTCCCAGCGACCTGGTCTCCAGGGATCAAGTCTCTCTTTAGAATGGTAATCCTCCTCATGTCTCAGCATCCTTCACTCTTGTACCAACTTCATTCTTCATTCAAGTCTTTTTCTTTCTTCAGCTCAGTACACACCGAGTAATTTTAGAAAATAGTCAGTCGAAAGCAATCGAAAGGGTAACAAACGTTTTTGCAAAAATTCCAAGACCAATGTTGGTATCAAAAGTCATGTTTCCATCCAACGAGTGCAAGATAACCAAATAGTAACTTCCCGATAAACTGGCTGCAAATATCAAAGAAAACAGGAAGTTGCACTTATTTTTTTTTTAGCTTGTGTAAAGTTGTGCTTTATGACAACATATCTGGGGGAGAGCAGAGGGTTGGAAAACTAAACTGATTACTGTGTTCTCTTCTGCATCCAGCTGTTGTGTGTGGATTCTCAGAAGAGGGTCTCATCTCTCTCAGAGCTCCAGGATCTGGAATATTTCTCCAACATTAACTGGGACGCTGTGCTCAACAAGCAAGTCCCACCTGGGTTCCTCCCCAATGTGAGGATCTTTGCTCTTCTGGAGGATTTTTCTAGCTTAGGAACAACTTAACTGTTTTGAACTTTGTGGTTAAAGAGATTCAGTTATAATATAATAATATAGCATTATTGCAGCTCAAACATTTGTGAATAGCACAGTTGTCATAAATAGCCTTTATGAGTGTTGTTTTTAATATGCTGTTAATATGCCAATCTTGTGCAGAAACATATAATATCCCCATATAATAATAAAATGCATTGTGTTTACAAACTAGACAAACTAGATATTAAAAATAAATAAATAATCTTTCTTTCCCTTTTCAGGTGAGATATAGATGGATGATAGATGGATGATTGTGTCATGTCAGGAGCAGCACTAAAAAGCAGCACTTCAATAAGAACAACGCATTTTATTTTACAATAGTTCACTTGCAACACTTCATTAGGAGGAAAGAACATAGATAACAGAAAACAAAGAGAATCGAACGGATTCTGAATGATTCATTGTTAGAGTGATTGAGTCCGTCATGAAAGGGCCATTGATGCACACATCACTGTGCAGGTGTAGGTGATTGGCAATTAGCAACCACTGTGCTGTCCGTTATGACAAGCATGTGCTGCTACTAACTTGACAAGGTTGAGAGCGAGTGAGTTGATGTCTGGTCTAGGACTAAGACCCTGCTGGAAACCACATTGGTGCCTGTTTTGTCATGGATTTGTCTGTGTACCCAAAGGGGCACCCCTCAGACTTCCTCAGACTCCTCAGACTGCCAGAGATAGTGCCCATGCCCATCTCTGGACTCGAGAACGAAGCCAAGCCGAATGGTCTCATAAGCAGGAGCCTGAGTAGTATTAGTAGGCTGTGAATGTGATATGCCCCAGGAGCCTCTAATATGTTTCAGAATCACCGCTTGTCTCCCACCTTTTGAGAAGTAGCAAGGCTCGGGCACATTCTACCAAACCGGGGTAGAGACAGAACCTTTGTCTCAATTGACCTTCAAACCCAGATGGTCTAAGTTCAGAACACAATCTTGTAGTATCCGATCAGCTACTCTCGCAACCTAGCAACCGAGCGAGTAGATCTGGTTCCTGGCAGAAAGGAGACAACCGACCTGAGGAGAAGCCTTTGTCAGAGGGTTGCCCCTGTTGGAAGGAAGAAAGGAGAAGCTGGCTCATTCTCCCAAGTTGCCATCTTCTGCGGCACTTCTTACTGGAAGCCTAGTCTGCTTTTGAGATACCAGAGAAGTTGGCTCTGCCCTATGCATAAGGGGGCCTCTTAACACGAGTTGTCGAAGGAGGGATTTCAGTGGAAGACCATTTTCTCAGCGATGCACATCAGAGGGATTTCCGGATTACACGTCTCTTATGATATAAAACAATCATCTTGATTAAACCCTGTTCAACGCAGCTGACTTAGACAGCGGAGTTAGGATGAAATGCAAGTCATCCATGGATTTGTTGGCTGCCACTACAATGGTGACATACAGAGGCATCTGCGAGCAGATCGTCTGCAGAGTGTGTGAGATCTTGGGCAATGCCAGATGGTATGCGCCTTCAAATTGCAGGAATTGCAGAAGGTAGGACCCACCTTTACATCGGAGTATCAGAGGAGCTTGAGCGAGTCAGAGCCTTACCATCCGCTCGCGAGAAATGCTGGCGTTCTCTGTCCTTGAAGAACAACTTCCAACACACCAGTCATGCGTTAATGCATAATGCGATGTGGGCAACCTTCCAATCTTTTAGCTTCAAAGTTAGAGTTACACCCAGTTTGCTCTGGGGAAAAGAATGAGGGTAAGTTTCACTGGGCTTAAATACCCAGCTGATTGTTAATCACGTACAGCTGTACAATGATACATGCATCATTTTAAAATGCCGGACTCTGTTACTCTCCCAAGGAATTGTTCTTGATCAGTCGGTTCTCCAACATACATCTCCGAGAACGACTGAAAGGGAGCTAATATAAAAGTTTTGGCTCAAAAAGCAGCATCTCAGGGGATGGAGCTCCAAAGATTTCAGAACACTTAAGAAAGCCCTTTGATGAGTGTGCATATGTGACACACGATGAGGGTAGAAACACGGGAAACATGATACACAATATTATACTGAACTGAAATAACGTGAAATCTTTATAGTTAACAGTGTAAAAGGAGATTCTGGGGTTCGCATTACCGACAAAGGGCTTTCTGCAAGAAACCATGGGGTCTTGTAGCTTTTTTAAGGCAAACACAGTACCTGCAATATCTGCTCAATATCACAGTAACAGAATGTTTGTGTGATGCTAGAGGCGGCGTCTCAACTGTGATCCCACCTTTGAGCTGGAAGAGATGATTCTAGAATCCAAACCCCTGCACAAGAAGAAGAAGAGACTCGCCAGAAAGACCCGGGAGAGCAACTCGGATGGATCTCCTCAGGTAGAGACCTGTTGACCAAATGGGATTGCCACAGTTTTTGGCCAGCCATTTGTTTGTATTTGGATGGAAATAAAACCTTTTACTGGCGAAATTAAAAAGGCCAGATAGCAAAAGACAGCTCCATCAAGAATTCCTCCCTTTAGAGCTTTATCTCTCAAGTGCAGACAAACATTTAAAATAGAAGGAAAACAGGCTTAGGTGGAGAAAGGCCACAATAACAAACAAAACCCACTACAAAAATAAACCAACACCCTAAATTCCCTAAAGGACAATTAACGCAAAACACAACACAACTTCCCTAAACCTCCTAACAAAAAAGATACAATCGTTCAAAAATAAACTTAGGTCTACTCCACCACATTAGCCAAACAATACTTATATGATATGAAAGAAAAACTATTAAGAGATCTTACGCAACCAAAATTGAACTAAAAATAACGAGGGTGTGTTTGCTGACGGAGCTGGAACCCGGAGCTCTGCACTGAACACAGTGACAAACAGAATGAGCTCTCCAGAAAGAGCAGAATCTCCGCCTCTTTTGAAAGCGTGGCACTCTGTCCTGCATCAATCAGCAGTGATGCACTCAAATCGGGGGAAGTTCCAGGTGTCCGCAATCACACACCTCCTGAACATAAAACATCATCACATATACCCAAAAACTATTTAAATTAGAATAAAAGTGACCCAGGGCACATAACAACATGTAAGACGTCTAATCCATGCAACGGCTCTCAGAAACAACAATATAAGTTTGATAAAAATTGGAAAACCAGAGAAAAATCAAGTAACTTTTCTTCAATCCTTAGACCTACACATTGTTAATGTAATAAATGATAATAAAACAGAATAAAACACATAAAACAATTTTGAAATTTTTATAAACAGTACTAGAGACCACCATGATCAGAAAGATCACATTTTGTAGCAAAGTGTCAACCTTCACATTTGAAGTAAATTTGGTTTATTTTAAAGGATGTTGTGATTTTTAATCTGAGACTTGGTTCTACTTGTGTTCTTACAGAACCGGCAAATCCATGAACGATTAGAGAGCATACAGAGAGACTTCATCATCTTTAACAGAGAAAAGTAAGAAGAATCAAATGCTTTGTTTATCTTAATTATTCCATTAAGCCTTACACTTTCATCCACTTGGAACTGTGGAGAAACCTTCCATTCATGTACCATGCAACCCTGTATGGATCAGTTGGATGGAGTAGAGGAGTCATTTTGGGCTGGAAGCTCGGCAAGAGAGCTGGTCAGTCCCTGAAGTGTAAAGATGACCTTTGCAAAGCGTGGAGGTTTTGACTGACCACTTCCTGCCCTCGTACAGAAAGAAGAATCATGCTGTACGTTGCCAAGGAAATGAAAACTAACCAAATTTCTTTAAGTTTTGTTGTTCTTTTAATTAGTGATAGTTTAATTTGTATTGGCAAGTTATTTGGCTAAATTGAAAGGGACGAGAGACCAAACGGCACTACCACCTCTAACATCTTTTTTTAATAAGTGCATACCCACACATGGAGCCCCTCAAAAGCTTCAAATCACTCGAATAAATACAAACAAGTCTGCAGCAGCTGGGTTCAAGACCTACTCACCTACCAACTGTGAGAGCTCAATCGTCCTTGCCAACGTTTTAATGGCATAATAAATGCTATTGCCAAGTAGAAATTGGTATTTAATAAAGAATATTGAGAATTATATTTATCGGACAAGATGCATCACAATGTCAGTCGCAACAAAATGCTCCTGATCCAGCCAGACGTGGACACCTAGACAGCACTAGTTTAAAATCGGTTCATTTTTCTCTTTGTTTTGAACTTGTTCAACTAAATGATTCATTGGGGGTGTTTTTATAAACGACTTCTCTTTTCCAAGGTTGAGAAATAGCAGAGGAGAAGCTGACACAAAAAGCCTCAGCACAGAAGAGACAAACAAAGCCATAGAAGATGGACATAACAACAATCTTTCGCTGTCACAGCCACAATGAACTCACTTCAGTTTCCATAGAACCCAAACATTTTATTTATACAAAGTATAGTGCATTCAAACAGCTTCACAAAGTTTTATTTGGTTATTGTATTTAGAATTATGTACCAAGCTCCAATTCAAATTGAAATGTTTGAGTCACAGTCGATGTTAGCGCTCCTTACACAAGCTCTTAAATTGACCGGCAATTTATTTTTATTTTATGAAGATTTATTTTAGTTAAGATGATTGACGACTGTGGGTACAATTATCTCCCAAAAACTTAAAACTGGCCAATGAAAGCATTTTTATGTGTTCCACTCCCACCACATGTTTATGGTGGTCTCTGTCAGCTAAAGGCGTGCCATTTATTTACGTTTAAACAATAAACAGGTTAATTTTCTGGGTTTGTTTTTACACTTCACTATGCCACTTTGTCTTTTGAAAGGAAGTTACGAAACCGATTGATCAAAGAGACGCAGTTACGTCACAAGGTCTGTTAATATGCGTGAGAATCTATCCCATCGCTGCATCAGACGGTTCATTGGGGTGAGAGTTTGGCAAATACAGTGCAAAGATTGCAGGATCAAACTGCCTAAATACTGTATTTTTCGCCATATAAGACGCACCCAATTTTAAATGAGGAAGATCTAGAAAAAAAAGATTCTGAACCAAATACTGTGGTAAAATATTTTATATCAACTGTGTAAAAGTTAACAGCAGTTTAAGAACAATTATATGCCAAACATGAAACATGAACAGTCAGTAAACAGTAAAAGTAACAAAAAAGGCTGTAATGTTTTTATTCGAACCCCAATAATTCCTCTTCGTCACTGCTATCAGAAATGAGGAAGGACAGATCCACGCAGTCATTGTCATCACTTTCTTCCTCACTGGTGTCAAATAAGATGTTATCTTCTGTTCCATCCAAGGCATTACTAATGCCACACTTCTTAAATGATTTTATAACAATCTCCTTCACGGAGTCCTACGAGCTATGGTAGGATCGACGAGCAGAGATGGGCGATGACATCAGCGCACACCACCGGGTGTACAAATTTGGCAGACGGTTCCGGAGCTAGGCCGAAGCCGCGGGCTCTCTTACGCCTCTGCTACGGCCGTGCTCCGCAGCGCTCTGCATCTGTATAAGACGCACCAACTTTTCCCCCTCAGTTTTGGGGAAGAAAAAGTGTGTCTTATACGGCGAAAAATACGGTATGTTTATTCTGTTCATATTATTATTAACATAATATAAATATTAATAGTAATACAGACTATGAATATGAATCACTTTGGATTAAAGCGTGTAAAGGAATATTCTACTATTTGTATTAAACCTATGGCATCACAGTCTCACCTCGGGTGTTGGAGGATGGCGGCTGCCTGCAGGGGTTCTCGATTCAGGGCGAGATGACTGTCTAAGAAGGAAGAGTTTGTCATTTGACGAAGTCTGCGAGTGGCGTTGAACTGGTTCTGAGCAAAGGTTTTAGGCAGGCAAGAATGATTTCAAACAGGGCAGCTTAACTTTCATCAATGGACAAAACGCAGGGAAAGCGCAAAAGAGAATCTGAATCACATCAATGTTTGATCAGACCAGCCTTTGCCTCAGAACAGCAGCAATTCACAATTCTAGGTTCACTTGCATGAGCTATTTCCAAGGAATTCTGCAGAACATTGTTCCAAACGTCTTGGAGAACTGAGCACAGTTGCTGTAATCCCAGACGCTCTCTATGAGTTTTAGAGCAAGGGATGATGTCATTACCTGTGCCTTTTTGTTCTGTATGTTTAGGGTGATTGTCCTGCTGCAGAATAAATTTGGGGCCTCCCCCATGCTTCACTGTTGCCTGCAGACACTCATTGTACTGATCTAGCTGCAATACCGGAGCTCAACAGTTCTGTTAGGCATTTAGATCAGAGTTAGGGGGTGGGGTAAGATATTTAAACACTAGAGGATGCTGCTTGGAGCCAACTGTGTAGGATCTAGTCTTGTAGCTAGATTCTACTCCATTCTATTCAAAGAACCCATTTTCTGTGTCTGCTTAGTTCCGGGCATACTTGAGTCATGGGGCCTTGTTCCAGCGATGAAGGTATGAATTTTGGCTGCAAGTGCTCCATTAAGACAAGTTCTGACCAGACTTCTCCTGGCAGTAAATGGTGTGCTTGATGTGTGTCTTATGAGCAACATCGCCCATTCCCATTTCCACATCTTGAAATTCCAGTCTTCTTGGGAAATTCTTTGTCTGGAAGACGGCTTGGAGATGCAGTACAACTCTGGTGTGTCTCTTACAGGGACTTCCTAAACCTCACCTTGGTAGCAAACTGTTCCTCAGTTTACATAGCTGCTTCTGTTTCCATTCATGACTAGGTACATGTGACCTCGGTGATCATTGGCTGCTCTTTGGAATAGTTGGTGGATCTGATCTTTGTACAAAATGCTCGTTTGAAGGCAAAAGGTGGTAGCTCCAAATACGATTTCTTCCCTCACTTTGCATTTTTTGTACACTTTGCAATGTAAAAAAAATTGATCATTATTTATATTTCTCAAAGTATTCTTTGTTTACAACATTTTTCACTCCTCCTATAACTTGTGGGGACTTCCATTGTTGAGTCATTCCATAAGTAACGAAGCACTGGATTTGGCCATTATTACAAAAATGCAACTGTGAGTGTTGTTAATGTAACAAACGCCACACACACAGGTGGTCAAATCTAAAATGACACTGTTATGAGGCTTTTCAAGGCTTTCTTCAGAGGCTCATTGACTGCATCTTCAGCATGAATCGTTCAGTGCTCTGGGCGGGACATTGGTCACAGTGGAACTGTTATAGAAAAGCAATGGTGGCCCTTATCTTCATCGCCCTTCTGTTAAAGAGCTTTAACTCACTCAGCGACCACCATGAGCAACGGGAAACACAATCCCACTTCAGGAATCACTTACTGCTGCTGCTTAAATGCTTAATGACATTTAATGGTATTTGAACTCTTTTGTCAAAATTGTTTGAATGTATTTTCTTTATTTCATCAAAGAAAAACTTGGTCATAAAGTGCTGGAACTGTAAAGAACTGTGGAAAGGAATCCCAGTTTAACCTGACGTATGTTTTTGCTGCTGGAGGAGGTCACCGACGAGAAGATCATGAAGTCTGATGAAGGATGCACAAACAACATAAGCACTTAAAACCACTGTTCGTTCCATGAACATTTTGGTTATTGATCTCTTTCCTTTGTTCGTTTGCAAATGTTTGAAACCATAACTTCAATGGATGTGTTTTTCCCATGATGGACTTGAGCAGCTTCACTGTATTTGTGGCCTTAAATCGTAAATCAGTTTCAATTAAACTGCACTTTCATTTTGACTCTGTGTTTTTTTCCACTCAGCCTGTTCTTTTTCCTACTGACGAACAGAAAATACTAATTGGAATTTTTCTTTCTATGCATCCAAATTTTTTGTCTAGACTAATAGTGTTGCTAGTCATCAAGCTCTACTTATACTCATGCAACCCAAAAAACACCAAAAATGTCTTTGAATAAATGTCATTTCAATCAACCGTGTAAAACCGTATAAGTATAAAGTATAAAAACTAATTTACATAAATATTGCAACATTGCAACCCCCCCCCCACTTTTCTTACATCCCCTCCCAGTTTTTCTCCATGAACCGTTATGTCTATGGTTATTTGCGTAACCCTTCATTGCCTGAGGGAGGGAACAGAGATGTATGTCGGGAATCTGACTGATTGTAAGACCTTCCATGGGAGTGAGCAGTCCGAATATATAACGGGCAAATTTATTTTGCGGGCGTAGGTAATTAGCAATCAGTGGGGTATATAAACTGGGCGAAACATACGCTCATTCTACTATTTTTAGAGGAGCCCAACCCACTTACCTTATAGCAACTCAGATCAGCAACTTCAAGGGCATGGCATAAGAGATACATCTTCGTTCACCTTGTTCAGGTAACAAAGGGTTACATAAGTAACTTAGACATTCTTTTTCAGTCGATTCCAGAGACGTATGTTGAGAATCCGACTGATGGGAACCGTTTTAGAAAGCGCCATGCCCAAAGTCCTTCCAGACAGGTTAACGGTAAACTTAAAAAAGGTTAACACCTGTATGGGAACTCCTTCTGCCCCTTGCCTGTTAGTTGTCCTCGGTTGAGCGAGTGAGCGAAACTCCAATGTTCCGGAGTAGGGGTTATAGCAGGCCATAACCTGGGTCAAGCAGAGTGTAGCCCCCCTGAGAAATTTCGCCCTCAGTTCGTGGATCCCGACTGATTTCCCTTCAACCAAAAGGTGGAAGGCAGAAATCGTGGCAGCATAGACCTTAAGGGATGAAGGGGTTCCCCGAAGGAACCTCTCCTGGAGGAAGATCAACACAACTCTGATGGGGCACATCCTAGGGTCTTCCCGGTGGGAAGAACACCACTCGATGGACCAACCCTACTTGCCAGCATAACAGGCCCGAGTAGAGGGTGCTAATGCATATTATGGAGGGTGGTAGAGGCTGGGGTCCACTGCGGACAGGTTGGCCATACATGTAGGGCCCAGAAGTCTATACACGGGTGCCTGAATCTCCCGATTGAGAAGATCTGATCTTAGGGGCCAAGGAGAGACTTTCACAAGTGACGAGAGTTCAGGAAACCAAGCTTTGTTGGCTAAAGAAGCGGAACAAGAAGAAGCTTGTGCTCGTCGTCCCTGACCTTGCACAGGACCTGTGCTAGAAAGCTCAATGGGGTAAATGCATGATGCTGTTTCTTACTGGGCCAGCAGCGTCCGTTAAGGTGTCCTAAATCTGCTAGACTGCCAGGGGATGGAGTCGCCATTCTACTAAGGTGGGGTTTGAAGCTGGACAATGAATCCACAATCCGAGTGGTCACACCGGAAATGTGAATAGCCTTGAGAGACCGGAACCCGCTCTAGCTCCAGAGGAGCAGCTGTTGGGCGAGATGACTCCTGAGGGGCAGTGCAAAGTACTGGAGCATACTCTGCCCTGGTTGTTGATGTATGCTACATGCACCATGCTGTCTATCCTGACAAGCACATGTTGACCTTGGAGAAGCAGGCGGAAGTCTCGATAGAAATTGCACACAGCGCTTCAACCAATCCGAGAGCCGTCCATGAACACAGCTTTGCCCCTGGAAATTCCCCCGAGGGCAACCCCAGAGTGAAGGAAGGACAAAGATCTGGGAGACAACCAGCTCTCAGAGACAGCGGAAGATGGAATACTCAACTCAGAACTTGCAAGAGAAGCCATAGCTGAAGTGGTTGCATATGCAGGAGCACTGAGGCTTCAGCTCCATCCCAAGAAAAGAGATGACTCGCACTGTGTGCGAGGAGGGAGAGCAAAACCAAAGGGTAGAACCTCAGAAAGGGTCTGTTCCTCAGAACCACAGCTACCTGGAAGTATGTGTCCTTCAGGTCTATTGTAGCGAACCAATCCCCAGGACATACGAACTTTAGAATACTGTGGAACGTCCTTATTTTGAACCGAAATTTGGCCAGATAAGGGCTCAGACCCCTCAGGCCCAGGATTGGTCACAACCTGCCTGATTTTGGGGGGACTAGCAAGTATATTCTGTACAACCAGCATTCTGTGTCAGCTGAAGGTACCGGCTCAACTGTTCCTTTTTCCAAAAGGGCAGCAATCTCCTCTCGCAGGATTGAGGTGCCTGTCAGGAAGGACAGGGGAATGAACCATGCCTTCAAACCTGGGAGGCTTCACAACCTGAATCGTGTAGACCTGCTGGATTGTCTGGATGACCCACTGAGAGACCCAGGGAAGCTTCCACCATGCTCCCAGCTCCTCGTCCTATGCAAGAATGGAACTGGAGGTACATGGGGAACAGAGTCCTAGGAACCAATTATCCAGTTACGGCATAACCGAATCAGAGGGCACAGCCACCTACAAACCAATCGCCCCCACGCCTTTTGAGAGCATCGTCGATACTTCGGCTCCGGATCTGACTCAGATCTAATTTGCGTGGCAGATCTGAATCAGAAGACACAGAAGAACGCACCCCTTTCGATGCTGCAATGAAAATTGTCAATAGTGCCATACGAGGTACCGGGAATTGCCGGAGCACTACTCACGTGCTAGACAGGATCACCAGGATGATCCCCTGTGCCTTAGCGTGTGCCTCAGCAGAGCGTTTGCAGTGCTAACACTCACACCTTCTTCGATGAGATAAAACCCACGCAGCTAACAATATTGCTCATTGTATTTTGAAAAATGGACAGGATAGATGACAAAACTGTGAGGGACACTCAATAGACTTGGTTAAGGATCAAAGATGCAGCTGTATAGTGGATTGCTATCTGGGCTAACAGAGGACAACACCGGGATGCAAAAGAAGAAACAGGCTAATCACTTTAGCGCTAACATCAAAGTGCGACAAAAACTCATTGTTCAGTCTGAGGAAAATTGTAGAATGAGCATAAGGCGGCACCCGGTTTATATACCTGGCTGATTGCTAATCACCTATGGCCACAATATTTTTCCCTTTATATTTCCTGATTGCTCTTTCCAATGGAAGATCATTCCCATCAGTTGGATTCCCGACATAGGTCTCTGGAATCGACTGAAAGGACTGTTACAGGGCCCAATAGCAAAGGCTTCGCTTTCCATTTGACTTTGGCTGACGTTGTTCAAGAAACTGAGTGTTCCATCATTAGACAATCAATGTTCTTGTTAAAACCAGGTTGTTCAGTAAGCTGTGCAGTAAAGGATCAAGGGAGAGAGCATACAGTTTGCCAGGCAGGGTGCAGCTTTGCATTATCTGACTTAAAAATGGGTGCTGAATCGTTAAACTTTAAAACTCTTTCAATGCCCGGGCAAGGGGTCTTGATTTTGGACATCCATCAAGTGCTGAATCCGAGCCTCTCCATCACCTTTAATAGAAACTGGGGCTCCACATGCCTTCTGCTGGTCCTGGGAAACAAGTCCAGTGCTGAGACCTGAGGAGATTGGTCAGCTCTTCTCCAGACTCAGAGTGCAGGAATTGAGTTATCTTGCTCTGTCTGTTCTAGGCATGAGAAGTAGCTGAATGGAGTATCCATTTCAGTGATGTTTTTAAAGTGAGACCACAGCAGTGCCCCCCTTTAATTTGGCCCCCAGGGTTCTGGGCCTCAGGTTTTTGTCATTAAGACTTTCTATTTTAGTCACAGTCAAGTAAAAACAAAATCAGGGAAAAACCCATGCAGTTAAATCCTCTATTAATTTCTTCAGTGTAAAAGATTAATAAATTCCTTTTTATCAGAACGAATTTCAGGTGCTCTCCCATCTTCTCTTTAGCTGACAAAGAACAACAGATCTCCTTCATGGAGGTAGTCATACACAGCCTTGGCAAAGGTGCTTTCCTTTCTGGGAATTTGTGTTAGCTTTCTCCCAGTTTGATCTCTCCCCAAATTGGATAACACATTTATGAACATTTTAGGACACCAGTATTGCTAAAAGGAGGCCCTTGTTATTGTTTAGATGAGATTTGTTGTGAATAATAACATTTTTAACCAACCATGTTTTGTGGGCAGGCGCATCCACATGAGCTGGAATTCCATAGTGTTCTCTACGGATAAGGATTCTTACACTTAAGTTTATATCGTAAGATGCTTTGTGGCATGAACTTTAACTTCAGCATGGATGGATTCACATGATTGTATGTACTTGTGAAGAGACTATTTTTCAGTATAACCAGCTGTAACATCAGTTTATTGAGGAACACGTTTTGCACATCACACATTCACACTTTTTAAACAGTTGCCATTTTAAAAAAGCAAACTCACTGAAATAGAAAAAAAAAACACAAGCGACTTCACATTGTTTGATCATTTCAGATTTCTGTTACAGCAAATAGCTAAAGTTGGCAGAATTTTGATTGAAATCCTGTCATTCAAAGGCGATTGACTCTATAAATGAGGTTAATGATCATTAATGATGCTTGATCTGAAGGCTGAGGGGCTGATTTATCACTCATTTCAAAGTAATCGGTCATTTTTTTTCCACGGTTGAGATTCAGCAACCCTTAGACACATATTAAGTTTGAATTGAAACTGGCCATGAGGAAAGAATACTTTACTGTAGGTAGATATTTCAGACACAAAAATAAGGATTATGTAGAAGAACGTATTTTGAATGCCTGTGACCATTTGATTCTTGGTCAAACACACAATGAATATATGAGGAACACAAAAGGTTTTAGAACATATTAAAAATTAAATTAATGCAAAATTAAATCTTATATGATGTAAACATGCTCTAAATACAGAAATATTCAGTCTGTTCCATGGCTGATTTAAGCATGAATGACATGATTTGCTCATGTTTTCAAATGTTTTCTCTAATGTTTGTTATAAAACTAAAAGGAGTTCAGACACCATTACTGCACCACTCCAGACAGAAAAAGCCCTCTGAAGTCCACAAGAGCAGCTCTAGTCCTAGGCATGCTCCTCGACCAATGGAATAAATGAGTTCGGTGATAGCTCACCTAAAACTAAACCTTAGCGAGCTTCTTTTTTCTATTGTTCTAAACTGACTTCAGCTCAACTCATAAACATCACTACACTAAAGGAGGCAAGAGTAAATCAAGGCTTGGATCCAACGCTTTTCTTGTTTTTGTTTTTTCGTGACCTCTTTTCTTCATGCTTGATGTGTTTCATCCTGGTTGTCCATCACTTTTGCTCAGTGTTTAACTGAGGGAGGTGATGTTGGAGCGTCCACCAGGGGGCACAACGATGCGTCTACCTGCAGGTCTGATTGGAGCTTCTTCTGGACCTAGAGAGAGAGAAAGAAAAAGAGAGAGAGAGAGAGAGAGAGAGAGAGATGACCATTACAGTCTCAAGTAATTCTAGTAAAACTGAGACATTCCAAGAACATTTGAGGAGAAATATGAGTACTAAGCTCTTAAGTCCTCAGGCTTAGTTTGCTCTATATACCTTCGTAAGTTTAACCTCTTAAGCCCTAAGGCCTATTTTCCGAAAATCCTATACTTTTACTTTTTAAGGCATTTCTCAGCTTTTACAAGGTCTAAACTGCAAATCTTGGTATCAAAATGAAGATAGGTTCTTGGGGAGTGGTGTGGATGAGTTAATTTGACAGTCAAGAACACTGGGTAAGAGTAATTGATGTTGAATTGGCCAAAAAAATGAAGTCCGCCAAACTACGTTTCCTCTAATATCTCCTTATTTTACTTGTAAACAAGCAAATAAACACAATCAATTGTAACCACTACATGTCAAGGACATCTGTAGCAAGTTTGGTGTTCATACTACAAGAAACTAATATTCTGTACAGGTTTTGATTGAACAAAGTTCAGGCGTAATCCATTTCGGCACAGTTTGGCACAATTTGGCACAATAATTGAAATATGGAAAAAATCTTGTCCAAAGCTTCAGCTACGTTCATAGTCTTCTTTTCTTGCTTACGGGACATGATTTCAGCAAAAAAAAAACTCCTAAAGAAACGCTGTAAAAGGGGGGTGGAAGCCCCTTTACGCTGTCTCCGTGCGCTATGCGTAAGCTCCTATTCATAGCGCTTCCAACGTTGGAACTTCCGCGTGTCCCTACCCCCGACCGTCTGTCCAATCCGGGAGCTCTATACCTCGTTGGAAAGCTTTGAATCTGTAGAATCCAATGATATCCACCATTTTGAGACGGACAGGATCCCCGACGAATCACAGGACACGGAGCGTGGAGAGGACTGCTTTTACGCACGGGGAGTGTTTCCATATTTGGTCATGTTATTACAAGTCCAGAGCTACAGAAAAGAGCCAAAATGGAGTTTCCGCGAAGCTGACATAACAACAAACGGACTTTTATCGCTATGGAAATAACTTTTGTTGAAAAAACAGCAAAGGTAAGACAAGATTTACATGCTTGCTTGGTTTTTGCTGGCGTTTTTTCGGGGAACTTTCGCTCCCTGCTCTGAAATACTTCATGCAATGTAAATGAGTTGCATATCACTGGATTCAGCTGGTTGTTAGCTTTCATTTAATGTCATGGTTTTGGTGTTTCCGTTTATATTGTGGATACATATCGCACATAAACAAAAACTTGGTCATGAATTATACTCCGGCTATGTTGTTGTTTATTTGCATGGCGTTAGAGCTGTGGTTAACGGATATGACATTGAATTAGATACGTTTTTAGAGGAGTTTCCGCTGAGCACAACGGTATGTAATATGTGTGGGTTACTCTTAGGATTAGTGAGCTAAGAGCGAAAATGTAACGCACAAGGGGGCAAGTCCCCTGTACCAGGGACTTTCGGGCTTAAGAGGTTAACAAAGATATTTAAATGACATTTATATAACAAAGTTCGGGAGGAGCTAAGAGGATTAGGCAATCACCTGTCTCCACCTAAAATTTTGACTCAGCACTTTCTTTCATATATACCGTAAGTGCATTTCTGCCAGAGCAAGAGTGTTTGATCAAGCTGCACTCCCGTGCCGTCTGGTTGCTCACTCATTTGATGAATTTTCAAGCACGCTGCGGTGGTCAAACTTGTGATAAACAATGCAAAACATTTTTTTTTTTAATTAAAGATAATAGCAATAATCAGAGCAATTACAATTTTCCTCGGGTGGCCTGCTAGGGCCATAATTGTGTGGCTTCACATAATTCTATAACAACATTTCAAATGGGTTTGTCACTGTCGAGCATTGCTCTGCCGCTGGTCATGGGACATCCTTTGACACAGATTTAAAACCAGCATGCTCACGTAAAAACCAAGGTCCACAGTGTAAACTCGTACGTACCCGTATGCACCCCACAACAGCAAAAACAATAATATAAAGCAAATGTCGGTGACCCCACAGTGTTCCCGCACTAGCAGGATAAACCTGTCCCAAGTGGCTTTTGATCCGCGTGCAAAGCAGTCAGGCAGCTAGAGGGGAACTGAAAAGTCACTTATAGCTGAAAGTGCTTAGCCCAGCACAGCTTTCGCTATGGAGTCATTCTGCGATTACCAAGCTGGTCAGGTAATGACCCGACCTAATTCCACTTCAAAATGTTAATGTTAACATAACGAAAACACCCAATTCCTCTGCAGCCCCTATCACTGCTCTAACTATTCTCTCAGTTTAGTCTTTTTCCCAGGTTATGACCAATTTCTTGGCGAGGATCTACACAATTAAGCAGGCCATGTGTCTAACAAGGGTTTTCCTCCATGAGCTCCAGTTTCCGCACATCTAAAACATGCGCCAATCTTTATATTCCAGGCCAGAAGGACTTACAGTACCACCATCTGTAGCCTATGTCCAAAAGCAGCAAACAACTCCATGTGACTCCAGTACTTACACGGTGAATCTATAAAATATTGTGATTATTTTCAAGAATATTCCGATTAAACATGAGGTAAGGGTATAGGGAGCTGTCCATGAGGACACATCAACAAAAGGCAGTCTGATTATAAATGTATTGCGAAGAAGTGTTGACTGTCAGAAGCTCCTGCCCATCTGATGCAATGTCTCCGATCAGCTGGACATCAGGTCACATGATGCGACGTGTGAGCTTTTTGAAGACTCAACATGAAGCAAATTTTGTATTGAAATCTGTTATAATCCTTTTAGTTAAAATTGTGTTTTAGAAGCTATAAGTGCACTGTTCCTAAAAGTTACTTGCTTCAAACACAAACATTTCTACTGAGTGCATTGTAAGGAAGAGAAGCCAGCTTGATAGGTCACCTGACAGAGTGAAGCCAGACTGGTGCAGGTTCCTGACGGGGGCTTTGGTTGGTGATGTCCGGGAGGAGGCGGATGGCGTGCCCCCTCTCGACATGGCGGAGAACTCAGACACGGGTCCGTCGTACAAGCCCCGTGGCACGGCCTTCAGGATCGCCAGCTTAAAGACAGAATCACAGAGTGCTTTAGGTGTGTTGGGGTCACCTCCGACACACCCAGAGCATAACGGAGAAGGAAAGAGATTCGAGAGTGTTGATCTTATACCTGCTTCCTGGCTTTGACCCGCTTGTAAGCGAAATCAGGGAAGGGGGAGCAGGGGATGAAGCGTCCCGTGCCTGAGGTGGTGTGCAGGTTCCCGTCCTCCAGAACAACCTTTCCTTGGCAGACGACCAGTGCTGGAGCGCCTCTCAGCTCCATGCCCTCCAGCACGTTATACTCAGCAGCCTGCAGGAAAACACAAAAGAACAAACATCCAGAAACAAACCCAAAAGCTCATTGAGGAAATTGTAGCATCAACAGACGTTGCAGCAGATTCAACCAATCAGATTTCAAGTAAAGCGCTCACGATCAGCTAGCGCGCTCAGCTAGCATTTCTCTGTCCACTAGTTTATAACATTGCGTTTCTGCTAAGATCTGCAAATACTCATTCTCCAGATCCCCTGCAATATGTTTAGTAGAGTTAATCCATTCATCTGGTTTCGTATAGCTTAGCATGAAACAGCAAACCCGATTAGACCACTAGCAATTCAGTAAAATTGATTTCTATATCAGCACTCATGAATACATTTGAGCCATTGATAATTAGTCATCACAAAGGTTGACGGAGGAAGAGAAACTGCTGCACAGTGGGATTTTTAGAATCTCTGGAATAAAGTTCTGTCTGGCACGGGTGAAACACCAGGGGCCAGTTTGGTGTTGATGACGATAATGAAATTCCTGGAGTGTAAATATCGTCATCTCTGGTGAGTTTTTATATCCATATTACATGTTGTTGCTGTTATTATTTCATGTTCATTTCGAAATACACTTCAGTCCCATTTCTTGCTTTCTCGAAATATTTTCTCCCAGACAGCTCTGTTTAATATAATGCTCTTTGATAGAAATGTTTCATATTCAACGATCTAAGCTAAGCTATGCCAATCGTGGCATCCATCAGACCCAGGCATGGGCTGAAAAGATTCCATAGTGGTATAAGCTCTTCACAAACATAACAGCGTTTCTGTATTGCAGATCGTTTATAAAGTACCGATTCTGAGACAATTTGAAGCTAGAGCTCATGAGAAACAGCGCTGTGTAAGGGTTTTGACCAAACTAGTTTCAGGAAGATTCATAAAGAGATCCAGACGTGTCCCATCATTATCAGTAATCCTTGCCTCCGCCTACACGCAAAAATCTGTAGTGGGCACCAGCTGCCAAAGGGGGACACCATATACCAATCGCATCCAAGAATTTACAGTGGGGTAAAAAAGTTTTTAGTCAGCCACCAATTGTGCAAGTTCTTCCACTTAAAAAGATGACAGAGGCCCGTAATGTTCATCACAGATAGACATCAACTATGAGAGACAAAAGGAGAAAGAAAAATCCAGAAAATCACATTGTCTGAAATGTGAAAATAAGTATTTGGTGAGCTACAAACGAGCAAGATTTCTGACTCTCACAGACCTGAAACTTCTTCTGTCAGAGGCTCCTCTATCCTCCACTCATTCCCTGTATTAATGGAACCTGTTTGAACTCCTTATCAGCATAAAAGACACCTGTCCACAACCTCAAACACTCACACTCTAAACTCCACCATGGCCAAAACTAGAGAGCTGTCAACGGACACCCGAAACAAAACAATAGACCTGCACCAGGCTGGGAGACTGAAGCTGCGATAGGTAAACAGCTTGGTGTGAAGAAATCAACTGTGGGAGCAATTATTAGAAAATGGAACACATACAAAACCACAGATGATCTCCCTCAATCTGGGGCTCCACGCAAGATCTCACCCTGTGGGGTCAAAATGATCACAAGTACCACACGGGGGGACCCAGTGAATGACCTGCAGAGAGCTGGGACCAAAGTAACAAAGGCTACCTCTGCTAAGGGACCAGGACGACTGATCCGTGTAAAGGAAAGAATGAATGGGGCCATGTTTTGTCAAATTTTGAGTGAAAACCTCCTTCCATCAGCAAAGGCATTGAGGATGAAACGTGGCTGTTTCTTTCAACATGACAATGATCCCAAACACACCGCCCGGGTAACGAAGGAGTGGCTTCGTAAGAAACATTTCAAGGTCCTGGAGTGGCCTAGCCAGTCTCCAGATCTCAACCCCATCGAAAATCTTTGGAGGGAGTTGAAAGTCCATGTTGCCCGGCGACAGCCCCAGAACATCACTGCTCTAGAGGAGATCTGTCTGGAGGAATGGGCCAAAATACCAGCAACAGTGTGAGAAAACCTTGTGAAGACTTACAGAAAACGTTTGATCTCTGTCATTGCCAACAAAGGGTATATAACAAAGTAGTGAGATGAACTTTTGTTGTTGAGAAAACACATTTAGTGAAACTGTGTTGGGCACAATTTGGGGGGCTGCACAGTGCATTTCCGCTTAGAAAACCCATTTGGCCAACAGCAGCCTTGGTGGAAGGTATCTACCTCAGCAAACATGTGAAGGTGTTTCAGAATCAGTGAACACCAGAAAAGCAAGCCGCTCAGTACCTCCTGTGACGTACAGATCGAGGGGAACGTTTTTCAGCTTTTTGAGATTATTCCACCAGCCGGAACAGTGAACGAAAGAGACGTACTGCCGCTCTGAGATGCTTGTGTTCTGAGCGCAGACGTCTGGGGATGGATGTAGGGCTGCAGGAGGTTGTGAAGGTGGAATGGAGCTGACCATGTGACTGCAGTAAGTGAGTATTTTAATGGGTTGATCCTGAAGAGAGGAGTTCTTCTGGGTAACACGAATGAGCTGCTGAACACGAATGAACACGAATGAGAAGGAAGTCACTGGAGAACAGCATTGCAGTAACTGATCGGCATGTCGTCTTTATTTTTTCCTACATGACACAGATGTTTTGGGGTTTGAAACATAACGATAGACCACACAGAGGAGAGACACGACTCTACCCTTCCTTCCCACTCACTGCCAAACAGCTGTTTACAGAATGACATCCTTGTGTTTCCTGTTCTTTCCCACACGAATCTCCTTTTTTAAAAACCCATCTCGCTGTAGAAAGATTCTTCCATTCTGCTGGACACTGTAGCTGTGAGAGTTCTGCTGCTGCTTTGCTGAGACATGTTTGGGAACAGGAAATGACATGCACTCTGGTCTGCCAAGAAAACAGCCAAGAGCTCATGTAGAACAACAGAGACTGCGGTCTTTCTCCAAAACAAGCACGCCGTTCAGACAACAGCTGTAAATATATGCCATGCATCCATTCACTGAATGTTCTTCACACAATAAAGGTCTTCGGAGCAGAAGTGCAATGGTGACAGATTCCAGGGTTGAGGAGGTTTTTTTTTCCCCCTCAGGAGCTTTTTTCCCTTTTTTTCCCTTCAGCTCACTGCTGAAGATGCAGCAGACTGCAGCGACCAGGATGGAGAATATTTAACCCCTAAAGCTCTGATTGCAGCTGTGCAGTTTATTATAACAGAAATCAGGGCTAAGAACATTACCAAGGCAGATGAAGTACGACTAGACGGCTAAAGGTTGTTGACAAACTTTGATGTCGGCTCACAATTAAAGAGCCAATAAACAGATTTTTACAAATGTTGTCATTATGAGTGGCGTACACCAACTTCCACATCTCGATAATTTCCTTATGATGAGAACAGTTTGATATTTTAATGGTGTTTACGATTTACCAAAGTTAAGGTAGAGTTCAGAACAGAGTTCAGGTTGCTAGTGATGTCATATAACTGTTCTAAACCTGTTGCTATGGCCAAGCCCGTGGTATAGTGAACGGTGTTCAAGCGCGGCATGGGTTCGAATCCTGAACTCAATTTCACTACCCGGCCGCCTACCCGCTCCACTTCCTGTCGTGTTACTTTCCTTTCTGTTCAAAATAAAAGCTGAAAAAAGCATCTTTAAACTGTTGTAATCTGAGTGTAACAGATGTTTCACCTTGTTTATCATTTCTTTGCCCATTTATTTTTTGAATGGCCATTAAGTCAATGGTGGATCTTTAACCCTTTCTGGAACCTTCAAATACTTTTGTACGGTGGTTGCTATGTTCTTGTTGAGAAAAGCTGCAGCTTTACAAAGTTTAACCCCAGTATGAGTCATTGAAAGTTTTGCAGCATTCTCAGTGACTTCCTAGAATTCCTTTAGTGGTACCAGTCTGAAAAGATATAGCAACACAAGTCAGACCACTTTGGAAGTCGTGGCAAAGTTTGGAGGCTGTGGCTCTAGGAGGAGATTCGTTTAGAAGCAAAAGACGAGTAATTTTTAATGAGTGTTGAGCGGCAGATTGGCACGTTGAACAGCCTGCGATGTGCCCTGAACCGATCTACTGATACTAAAGTAGAGAGCACTGCAGTAGTCCAGGCATGAGCTTATCACAGCATTGACAACATGTCTGTCCAGGAAAGAGCTCAGCTGGAAGAACGATGCTCATACAGCGCTGTCCGCTTCGTCTGTAAACCTGAGGTCATGGTCGAGCAGAACCCCAAGACGTCAAGCATTGAAATATTCCAATGTGCATCTCAAGAATCTTAAAGAAAACATCTATCAAGTGCCTTTTTCAGCATCTATTTGTGACGAATGAGACGGAGACTCTCAGGGGTTTCATATTTTACATCTATATTATTTTACAGCAGCTTTGTTTTAAAGGGGTCCTGAATTAAGAAATGAAATACTCACAAAGAGCAATCCTGGTTGCTACCATCCAATCCTGAGTTATTTGGCATGCGGATAGTGTAAAGAAGAACAAGGCTGTTTGCCATTTTACAAACAAAGCTCAATGTCAGGCAGCTCTGCCTTTACCAAGAACATGGAGCAAGCGATCTTCTGACACCTAGACTAGGGCTGGGCGATTAATCGCAATCGTCGCTCAGAAGCTAAGATCGTACAAATGTTTCCAGGAAGATAATTTCAATTACGTTCCCTTCTCGTGACCCCGCTCCGTAAATGTTGTTCATATCTTGATGTTCAATAAATAGTCATAGATAGAAGATGTGTGTGTTTCCTTTAATTATTTTAATAATCGAGTAAATGTGACTGGGCGGAAGGTGAGATACAAGCTGCTGTGTGCTGCAGCAATGAACTGGCGTCTAATTTTAGATTAAACGAGACACCACTCAATTAATGACAGAGAATGAGTCACAAAACTAGAGATAAAACCTGATGATTATGATGAATGTTTTATTATAACCCGTTACTGAAGACTCTGGAAGCAAGGTTAAAGATGGTATTACAGAAAATTGTGGCTTTATTTATATTAAACACTGAAAAATGCTAGAAAACCATGCTGGATTCAGAGAAGCTTGAGGCGGTTGAGAGCGTTTGCTGTGTCTCTCTCTAGAGAGTAGAGTTAAAAATGGGCAAATCCTCAGCTGTGCTGCCTCCATCAAGCAACTCCCGATTGTGAGGAAACTTCTCAGACAACACGATTCTAAATATTGTTTTTAATTACAGCAGCAAACTTCTAACCCTGATTTTAATTTGTTGTGTTTTTTCCATTCATTTCCAAATATCTAATTGTGGGAACTCTACAATTTTTAGATACACTCGTAGATTTTTTTTTAGTAGTTCATAAAAGAGAGGTCGACTTCATACAGACATATTTTACTACCACTGGAGCTAATATTATCACTTATAGAACGCTATGACGAGGGAGTGCACTGACTCAAACATTTAACGATCAGCTGAGAAGAGACCAGTGATGTCTGCTAAGTTTATTTAGTCAAATTTACCCCAAATATTGACTCAAATATCCTGCAAAGCTTTAAGAAAGTACATGTTTTGACAGCTTTTATGCTCCTGGTGCCCCGCGTGTCGGTCTGTTAACCACGTGAGGAACAGGAAAACCACTCATGAGTCTTTTGGACATACTGCACCACTGGTGCATCTTTTCTTCTGGGAAATGTTTGAAATTCTATTGTTGAGCGCCATCACACCACACGAGAGGATTTCACACACATTTCTATAGACAATATTTGAATGTAGCTTGGTCTAAAACAGATTGATCTGCAACAGTGAGCACTCACAGAGTTGTGTGTTTTAGCGCTGACGGTCCGGACAGCGTCAGTGTCCCAGATGACCAGGTCACTGTCTGAGCCCACTGCGATTCGGCCTTTGCGTGGATACAGGTTCAGGATCTTCGCCGCATTGGTGCTGGTAACAGCCACAAACATATTTTCGTCCATTTTACCCGTGACCTGAGCACAAGGATGAAAACAGAGAAGGAGAATAGATTTCATAGTACAAGTTACCAAAGATCCAAATAATTTAGAAAATGTTGATTTTCCTTTTTGATTCATATATATCTGGAAACCAAGCTCTGGCTATGGTCCGATACAGAGAGCGAGCAGCTCGTAACCGAGAGCCACGCACAGAGAATCAAGTCAGGAACTGGAGGAAGTCCCTGCTTTTTCCTGTTGGCTCTTTTAAGTCCCAATCTACAGCCGGCCCTGCAGCCGAGTGTTAAATGGGGGGACGAGGATATCTGTCACAAATCTGTTCTGTGACATTTAAACAAGAAGAAACACAAGACGTTCATTCACATTTCTACCAATGCGACTATTTCAGGTTTTCACAGCTTTAAATCAAGTTATATATTCACCAACAGTTTCCACTAAAGCTCAAGATCCTCTGCAAATGGAGAGGAAAGGCCCCGTGGTAATGTTTGATTTGGCCACCACACCATCGAGAAGAGAGAGAGAGAGAGGTGGGGGGAGAGGGATGCCTTCGACACAGATCGTCATTTGTAGTTTGCCATTTTTGTTTGTTTTATTGTTGAATTACAAAAGAGTAAACTGATATTACATTTGGTGTAAATTACTTAATAAATAAATTCAATTAACATATGAGCAAACACAGTAACAGAAAAATTCAAAGAGAACGTTTGTATTCCCTGAAGTCAAAGCGAAGGTAATACGTCCAGCAGTCGATTCCAGTTTTAAAAGATCCGTCGTCGTTATGAAACAAATCACTCTGCAGCTTTCTCAAAAAACAGCGATGACAAACACAAGGCTAACGAGCTGCTCGCTAAACTTCAATTCAAACGTCCTGCAACAGCACAAGAAACTCTTGCAGAGGAGTCTTCGCTATCTCTGCGAGCAGACCTTCAGTCCAAAGAACAAGAGTAAACTCAGGAGCAAACTAACTCCCTGACTCTCACCTACAAGATATCTGGTCTTTGTCTGTGAGTCAGCTACAGACCAATCTTGTAAAAACTTCAGCCCTTGGGTTTTTTCAGAGGTTCTCTGCTGTTTGAAAGACCAGCCGGAATAATGGTAAATCACAATAATCCAGAGCATCGCGAGTGTGGGAAAGCTGGATGTTGCCCTCCTCGCTGGGGACCAGAACCCTGGCACGCAGCGGGTCGCTCCACACTGCAAACACTGCTTCTTGCTCAGCCGAAGCAAAGTTATAGCTTGAGAATCTGATCTCGTGAACTTGTTTGAGGAAAGCCAGTTCTACAGCTCGGAGCTCTATCGAAAGATTGGAAGAGATTGCATCATTGATACTCACCACAGCTTTATCCCAAACGATGGACATCCTCTCCTCGACTCCGTTCACTCCTTCAGGGATCTGAGTGAAGTCGTCTTTCCCGATGGCTTTCTGTGCCACACTAAACGTGCAGTGAGCGCTGCCCACCACGGAGAGGTCACCGCTGAAACAAACATGGGCACATGAATCCAGAGAGAAAGAGCCAGAGCGGTGTTTTATGAGATTTAAACGTAAAGCTTTTACTGTTTGTTGCACTGAAATGCATTGGATCAGGGAAACACCACCATCCCTAAACTCATTTACCCTGCCACCCGAGAGTTACCGCTTTCAGGAGGACCTGGTATCAGCTCGTCCGGGTGTAGTTTATTATCAGTTAAAACGTAATGTTGTGTCTGTGCACGATCATTACAAAAATAACGTTCGATTATTGAACTCTACATTTCATGAAGCTCAGGGCTTCCGCATGGCATCCTGGTCAATATGGCAAAAATGTACTCTGTTTACCATGAAGGAAACCTTTCAAGCATTCAACCCAAAATGAGCCTGTTGTGTAACCGGCCCGTCTCGCTACCAAAAAAAGTTCCCTTGACTTGAATGGGATCGCATGCGGCGATTACGGATTCCGGCCGACACGAAAACTTTGAGCTGAGATATCGCATCACATGATCTTGAGTCTTGAGCAGCACGCTGGCGAGGCCAGGCCCGTGAGCTCTTCACTCGATACGAAGCCAATCAAGTAGATTAGAGAGCATCCTGTAAATAAGTTACACGAGTTTTATAGTGAATGGATTATTTTCTAATGACTCTGTTTTGTTCAGGATTTTTGTGACCACGGCCTCAACTATCCATGTGTTCAGAGAAAATGGCGATTTCTATTATCCCATATTATATGATGGCACAAATACCTGGACAGGAGTGTGTTCAGATACTCTGGTGTGGTTGGGTCTGGACTCAGAGGTGGTGATGTAACAAAGGATGCTGCTTTAGCCCAGTTCTTGCTCCAATAATGGGTTCCATCCGTTCCCAGACTAGCTGTGATTGGCTCCCCGAACACCACATTACCTGTAAACCAAAACAGTCATCGAAAACAAGCAAAGCAAAAGAGACGACAGCCTCTCTGTGGGGGCAGGGGATGTTCATGAGGGAATCGAGATTTAGCAGCCCCCTGAACTCTCCTGAAGCTGATCGCTCACTCGAGGAACTGTTCATCAGCTTCTTGCTCAGGTCCCCGAACATGAGATTTATGCTGGTCTTTGTTCAGATCCCCAGAACCACATAAAAGCGGCGTTCATCATCCTAAACATCGCTAATAAAACACATCGAAGACCTCTCGCTGCAGAATCAATCTCTGCTCACAGAACAGTCAGAGTGTGCGGGAGTACAGTCTGTACCCACTGTTCACGATTTAATCCAGATGATTACACATCTGGACTGCTCTCTAACTTTTAAAAGCCACCAGGGGAATATCAAGAAATGTCATAAATAAAGCGTTATTAAAGTATTCAATTACACAGTTTTTTTCCAGACTGAAAACCTGACTGTTTGCATTCAGTCGGAAGCAACCCTCGCAAAAGTGATCTAAAAGATGAATCCCAGGCCCCAGATAAAATATTCAGATGAACTGGTCACAAAAGACAGAGCGGGGGTGAATAAATGAGCAAACAGCTGAGTGACCACACGATACTGTCTCTGCTGAACCAGTGAACGGGAACTAGGAGAGTTTGAAGGAGATCTGGCTGCAATAAACAACGTACCGCACACGTCTCCTTCATCTTCACTTGACATAAGCAAAACCAAAGACACAGTGAGCAACTAGCCTTTAGGTTTGAGAGAGAGAGAGAGAGAGAGAGAGAGAGAGAGAGAGAGAGAGAGAGAGACTGCAAAGAAGTTTAACGCAACACTCCAACCACTAATCCAGCAGATCAGGACTTAAACATAAGAAGCGTACCTCTCTTTCTGGCCTGTGAGATGATGTCAGCAGCACTCTTGCTCATCACATGGGTCACATAGAGTGGGCAGTTCGTTTGACTGGCAATGGTGACCGCTCGAAACACAGCTTCAGCCTCCAGCTACACACAGATGCAAGCACACAAATAAATCAAAGTCTCCAACTCACTGATACCACACAAATCCTTTAAAACTCAGACTAGATTTCCACTGTAAAGAAGAGAATTATGACGGTCTGTTGGTGTTTGAAATCCCAGTAAAGGCTGTGACTGCAAACAAGCAACAGTGCATCAACCTTTCTGCTGGAATTAAACCATTTCATAAACATCACATTGCATTTCCATGACAACCATTTCAGATGTGGTGCGTAGTAATGGGGCCAAAGGTAATTGTTGATGCACATGTAAAGATTTCACGTCAGGGGTTGCTGACCTCCTCTGGACGGCTGAGTACGTGCCCCTCCGGTCCTGTGATGCCCATCTCTAGCATGCGGGCCTGCTCCTGAAACACACACAGGCACACTCCCAGTCCATTATTGCGTCAAGTCGCCATCTTTAGGCAAGAGTGGAGAAAACGATTCGAATTAACGCTTGAACAAGAAAGTCAACCAGTTGATGTTAATCAGTGGAGGTGGTACGATTAACCAGAAAACTCTGCCATCTGTTGGTCAATCTTTAAATTTGTGGCTGTAATTCCCACTACAGTCCTATAGGGGGTAACATTCCTCCACCAAACACAACTAATAGAGCGCTGAGCAGCACACTCCCATCAGTGTGGGAAGATCAGGAAAACAAGGGTCCACAAATCGGATTGTGTGTCACGTAGAGATAAAAAAAAGTAAATAGCTTTTGTTGGCGTTAATTAATGTAATAATCAATAGAACACAAGGAAATTGGTACAAATAAGGTTCTAAAATTATTTTTTAGAATACGGTTAAGACATTTTAATGAATATAAGATTTGAGAAGCGACTCGTTTGCATGAGGATTTGGAAAAATAAACCAAATTTTCACACAGAAATGTTAAATAAGAAAGAAATCGTGGTTGAAATGTTTGAGGAAGTGAGCTGATTCCATTTTCATGAAAGTATAAAGTGACGCTCTCACTTCACACCAAATGCCAATTTAGTGTGATAGAACATACAGATATCAGAAATACACACAAACATTTTTCAGGGATGATATTAGAAGTAAAAAAAACAATGTTGCTCTGTAAATATCTGGTTTAAAAGAGGCCACTACACAGAAATGTACATATTTTAAAAATGGATAAAATGCAGTAGCTTTTTTTATTATTCTGAAATTCACATCGTGGCTTTGTTAGTTTGTCTGCTCTCCTCAGCGAATGCTTGTCTGTACATCCGCTTGTTCCAACATAGCTGCTTCTGGTTCTAAGAAGTGATTTTTTTAGCTTCTCATTGGGATACATCATACTTTTTAAAGTAAAAAAAGGTAAAATCACAGGGTTTCTGACAGTGAAAATCGTTTGTAACCTGTAATCAGAAAGGAAACTAAGAATAAAACATCTTCTTACTCCCTGGACGAGGGAAATCAGGACTGATGGAAGTTCAGACTCATCGCATTGTTGCGTACGCTCTTTTCCTCTAGATTGGGAATCTCACCTGCTGCACACGGGTTACACTACAAGAGAACAATCTGATTGGTCAATAATTTTCTTCTTTTTCAAGACAAAAACCTGCATTTGCCTCAATTAAAAAGCCAAACCATTTCTTTTCCAAATCTACAACCACATTTCTTTTTCTTGTCCCTTTCCATACTTTTTAAACAAGTCTTTCATCAGCAACCTACTTATAACAATGCCATCTTTAAACAACCCAATGAACTCTGGGAAAACCACCTCGCCAGATACTCCACACCCATGAATTTATATATTTATCTGGACTCGATGAAACTAAAACACCTTTGAATTCGTAAAGATCCCATTGTGTACCTCTGCAATAATCTCTCCATTTTCTGCATGGACCTGAGCAATCGCTCCATGCTCTCCGAGGAAGGAGAAGATCTCGTAGAGCTGCAAGATCGAAACAAAGAAAGGTTTTCAGGCATGAAGTGGTCACAAGCTGTGTGGACTGATACAACCCTTTTTAATTGTGTTCAGTACAGCGTTCTACCATTGTATTTGTAGAGGAGTAGTAGGAGATTACATTATAAAAGTATTTCAAGGGGTGACGTTTCAAGACATCTACGGGTAATAAAGAGAACATGGCTCTTCCGATGTGAGTGGAAAGCCAAATTCCGATCTTAGCCCAGATTTTGACCAATTTTGCCTCGCAGACAATCACATACGACTGCCCGGGATACAAGTCAGAGCTTGTGCACGGGAGTAACAATCGCAACAGAGTGAAGAACCAAAGACACGCTATGTGAAAGTTGAAGGGGAGTCGCGAGGGGATTTTTGGCTTTTTCTACAGAGATGTAATGAATGGTGACGAAGATCTTCTGGGGTTTCAAAGGTTTTCAATGGGTTTGTCAGATGCCGTGTTTGCAATGGTCGCACAGCCAATGCACATCGAGTGTTTCCTGAAGTTCCATGATGTATAGTGGAGCTCCACACCAGCCCATGTTTCGTACTGTATTTCATCATTTGTTAAACTATTCTTTTCATCATTCCTTTTTTGGTCATTTTGTATTTTACCATGCTATTTATTTATATTAGGTTTATATTGATTTACCTATAATTTATTGTTTTGTCATCATTTGAATATTCATGTCAAACTGCTGCATACGTTTGATATATTGTTATTTTTTTCAACCGAGCCTGACAATGATTACTTTTTGTCAATAGAATGGAACACATTTCAACAATTTAAACTAACAGCGGGCTGGAGATTTTTAATTTTGTAAACGCATTTACACTATACACCTAAACTCCAATTGGGACCAGAGATGAAACCCAATCAGCCCGTGGCACTGCTGAGGTGTTCTGGAGGCCCAGGATGCTTCGTGTTGGATCTTGCGTCTCTCAACTTTCTCTTCACAATATCCCACAGATTCTCTTTGGGGTTCAGCTCAGGAGCACCAGTAACACCATGGTCAGTAAACCATTTACCAGTGGTTTTGGCACTTTGAGCAGGTGCCAGGACGTGCTGAAAAATGAAATCTTCATCTCCAATAAGCTTTTTAGCAGATGGAAGCATGAAGTGCTCCAAAATCTCCTGATAGCTAGCTGCATTGACCCCGCCTTTGACAAAACACAGTGGACCAACACCAGCAGCTGACATGGCACCCCAGACCTTCACTGACTCGGGCGTACTTGACACTGGACTTCAGGCATTTTAGCATTTCCTCCAGTGCAAACTGACAGATAGTTCCCTAACATTCCGATTTTCCTTGTGTCTGGCTGCTCATTTGACGGCTCTCTTTACTGTTCTGTTGAAAACCCAGTGACTTCTGATGATTTCATTACAATTTTCTGTTTCATATTTAAATGACCTCACCTCAGTGTTGCTCATCTGATAGAGGTCTTTGTAAGCCATGTAGACCTGGAAGGAGTTCACTCCTGTGAGGACAGAAAGAATATTGATCTCCATCTTGATGTCCATATATTGTGCAACAACCAATTTCAGTAGAAACTCACCTCCACCCAGTGTATCTGCTGCGACTAAACACAGTTACAATTCAACTGTAGTCGACACGCGCAACAATCAAATGTGCCGGGATCATGAGATAGTGGAATTCTCTCTGCATCCTCACAAGGCTATCGTCTTGTTAAACATGGCTCTTCTTTTAACTCTCAGGACATATGTTTTGGCACAGAATGATCCCGTGTAAGAAACCGTGTTTCGCGTGTCCCTGACGTGGACTAATCCCATATTTTTACTTTTATTTAATTGCATCATTTCTCTCTAAACGGAGCAGCTGTGCTTGCTCCTCTGATCAGCTGGTGGTTCTGGGTTTTTCAGGGTGATTGATCCCAGTAGCGCTGCACGAGTCTCACCTTTCTCCTTGATGAGGGTGAGGAGCTCCTGCTGAACGCCATCATTCCAGTGTGTGATGTCCACGTGCAGGGAATAATCGCAGCAGGATTTCTCCTCCGCCCACTGACACCAGCGCTCGAACGCTTCCACCAGACTGGAGCCCGGCTCCGGGATCACATGATCCACTGCACACAAACACAGACCACAGAGGGTTTAACTGCAACACTGAGACAAAACCTTCAAGAAATAAACATAAAACAATAACATGAAAAATGCTAGTGGATCAGTCTCTCACAAGTCAACAATTCCGACCAGAACTCAAACATAGATGATCGCACGCACAAGAGTCCTGAATCTGGTGTAGAGAACAGGGCTCTGTGCAGTCGGCGGGGGTTCCACAGGTGTTGGCCACCCTGAGATGGGTGCATCCTGTAGTGTGTACCCTGCCTAAATAGAAACCAGCAGATCCACTTGATTGTGGTTTTTCTGGTGTGCTGTGCCTTTCTCGTGTTGAACAGCGAGTACCTGCAGATCTTTGAGCTCCTTCAGTCTGTCTTCACTGTGCTCTGGCACCTTCTCTTCACTCCTTGTCCCATCATTTTCTGCCTGGTCACCTGTTTGTGCCGCCCTGCAAGCTGCCAGCTCATAGATGCCTCTCCTCTGTGTACAGCTCAACCCCACTCCCCCCCCGGCATCTAACTCAGATAATGAATATGCATCAGAGGTATGTTTTAATCTGTGATGTCATCTCATTACATATCCTGGTTCGGGGGTCTTGTCACGTGTGACTCTAACCAGGACTGGGGGGTTAAAGGAAGATTAATAAAGGAGTAAAAACAGGGATTTCATATGTTTACGTGCATTTCTAGGCAGAGTTCAAACAAAGCCGCAACGTCAGCCAAGAAGAAGAAATCATGCTCATGCTTTGGTCAGATTTGTGATCTTAACTGTATAAAAAAAAATTTTGGTGTCCATACTACAAGAAACTAATATTCTGTACAGGTTTTGATTGAACAAAGTTCAGGCGTAATCCATTTCGGCACAGTTTGGCACAATTTGGCACAATAATTGAAATATGGAAAAAATCTTGTCCAAAGCTTCAGCTACGTTCATAGTCTTCTTTTCTTGCTTACGGGACATGATTTCAGCAAAAAAAAACTCCTAAAGAAACGCTGTAACAGGGGGGTGGAAGCCCCTTTATGCTGTCTTGCTGCCCTTTGCGTTCATAGCGCTTTCAACGTTGGAAGTTCTGCGTGTGTCCACCCCGTGTGTGTCTGTCCAATCCGGGAGCTCTATACGGACAGGATCCCAGACGAATCACAGGAGAGGACTGCTTTTACGCACGGGGAGTGTTTCCATATTTGGTCATGTTATTGTGAGCACAGAGCTACAGAAAAGAGCCAAAATGGAGTTTCTGTGAAGTTATCGACCGGATTTAACAACAAACGGACTTTTATCGCTATGGAAATAACTTTTTGTTGAAAAAACGGCAAAGGTAAGACAAGATTTACAAGCTTGCTTTGTTTTTGCTGGCGTTTTTTTAGGGGAACTTTCGCTCCCTGGTCTGAAATACTTTGCGTCATGTAAATGAGTTGCATATCGCTGGATTCAGCTGGTTGTTAGCTTTCATTTGATGCCATGGTTTTGGTGTTTCCGTTTATATTGTGGATACATATCACACATAAACAAAAACTTGGTCATGAATTATACTCCGGATATGTTGTTGTTTATTTGCATGGCGTTCGAGCTGTGGTTAACGGATATGAAATTGAATTAGATACATTTTTAGAGGAGTTTCCGCTGAGCACAACGGTATTTAATATGTGTGGGTTACTCTCAGGGTTAGTGAGCTATGAGCGAAAATGTAACGCACAAGGGGGCAAGTCCCCGGTACGGGGGACTCTCGGACTTAAGAGGTTAAATACCCCTCTTGTTTTTTTTTAGGTTGAGAACTGTCCAACTCTGTAGCCACTAGAGCCATTCACTTACACTGTGCCCCATTTTGGGAACCCCTGCTCTTATTGTCATTTCAATCTCTTCCGCATTGTCACTGGGTTGTATGGTTTTAGGCAGTGACCTGCAGTAAAGTTCATGGCTGGTGAGGCACTGATCATCATTCAGATTTACAAATATGGACCAATAATAAATGAACGCTACAGAGAAGCTTATTCACCATTTGAACCGTTAATGCGTTTTGTTTAAAATGTCATTTTTTCTGTACACACACTGTATGATACAAAAAAGCACAAACAAGTGATCATCGATTTGCCTTAAATGAAGTCCAAGCGCCGCTTCTTCTGAAGAAAGGATAACTTGTTTGTAGAAGTGTTGCCTTTATTTCTTCTGTTCTTCCTTTAACAACTATATCTTGCTTCGATTGAAAGTCCACTTTGGAAAATTTCTTGAGTTTAGATACATAATCCTCCATCCGAAAATGAGGTTAAACAAAACCGTTGTACTTGACTTGTTAACTATTTGAGGCACTTTCAGACAGCCCACAAACAATCCCAAGAGACCAGAATCGCAGGCAGATCAAGCTTGCACACACATGTGTGACCGTTGTACCGTGTGAAGTACCAAAACTGCAAGAGAATCGCATGGCAGTCGCAGGCTGGTCGTGAGATATTTGGCTGCTAAATATCTAGCGCTGTCGGTGAGTCACAATCAGGCAGAGTGACTGTGAACAGACAGGAAATAATGTTTGTGCTTAACGGCAGCCAATGAGAGAGCTACATCCAGGACAATGTTAAGTGCGTAGGGGATATAAAGGCATAGACGGCAATATAAACCAATAAATGAATTTGAATTTGAGAGCATTTTTGATCATAATCCCGGTCTTGCACTCCGGTCTGGCAGACAGGCGACCTCACGCGGTTTTCAAAACATTTCTTGCACGTGTTTAGGACACAATTTTAGAACACACGGGTGATTTTTTTATCGCTTGCCATGAGAAACATGTAATACACAAAACTATGGATATTCAGCTCATATAGAACAAGTGCTTGAACAATTCAGTACCAACCAACCAACAGAGAGACAGCAAAACCATCTTATTCCACGCAATGCAAGGTGATGCCAACCAGGCTGCTGCCTCACCGCACATGTCTTCTTAGTATCTGAACGCCGGTAAATGTCAAATTCAGTGATTTGGAAAAAGAAAAAAACCAAAATGGTCCGTTTAATAATAATAAATAATAAATAGAAAGATTAATAATTCTAATAAATAGAAAGTACACATTACCGGATAAATAGAATACTTGAATTTATTTTCTATGTAAAAAAACTCCATGTGACTGGTTTTAAGTAACAGTAAATCACCAAACAGTGATGGCAAATATGGAATTTGTGACCACAGATCTATCAACAACTTCTATTATTATTGTTTGAGAAACACAAACTGTAACTTACCAATCATGGTGGTGCCCCCAGCCAGAGCAGCTTTGGTGCCTTGGTTAAAGTCATCTGCAGTGGTGGTGCCTCTGAAGGGCATCTGGAGGTGAGTGTGTATGTCTATTCCTCCAGGAATGATCATCTTTCCTTCAGCTTCAATGGTTTTTACTCCTCCGGGTACGATCAGGTTATCACCAATTTGCCTTAAGGTTGACAGAAGAAAGTGTGAAAGTTTAGTACAAACTGTGAATCCGCTGAGTTCTCAAAGATTCTTCACATGTTGAACGTATGAGAGATGCTTTATGCATAATGTATGTTGCGTGTTGAAAGGAACGCACATTTATTGCTCGCACCTCCTGTGCTCCCTAATGTGAGGTGCCTTCACACGTAACCTGGTGAATATTAGTGCTTTCACATGCACAGCACTCTGTGTTCAGCGGGATCTATTTGATCCTTTCGTATTACATGCATAGTCTATAGTCTACTGATACGAAACCAAACAGCCATAACACAGAAAAAGAAATGAAATCACTTCAAAGTATTTTTATCTGTTTAACCAAAGATATTTGTTTGCTTTTAACCCAAAACACTGAACGTGTGCTTTTCTCCAATCGTTTCCAGTGGATTATTTAATTGTGTGAACTGGGAAATCAGAATGAGATGATTGTGTTTTTTAATAGACAGCACTTAGTACAATCTAATTTTATCTTGATTTTAATCCAACTTTTGTTCCATTAGTTTTAGCTACATCAGACTTTATCTGAACTGCTGGTTTTGAAAATGGATTTTCATTGTTTTATGAAACATTTTTCATTGAATATGGACGAACAGTTCCAGGCTCAAGAAGGAAACTTACTTGATAACTCCATCCTCCATATAGATGTCTCCATAAAAGGACTGATCATCGTTCACAATTCGACCGCCTTTAATCAGGAGCCGCTCGCTCTGAAAAACAATCCAGACCATAATACGGAGGAGACAACGAAACGAATAACAAAATTATAATACAGTCTTTTGTTTTTAATCTGACAAAGTACATTGTTTCCATCTGGTTTCTATAATACAACTAAACCCTTGCATAACTCTTTGTTCCCCATTGGGTGGTAAACTTCTTCAAGGCAAGAAAGGAAAGTTTATTTGTATATAATATGTAATAGAATTTTGTACACAGGGTAAATCAAAGTTAGAAGGTTGTTGTTTCGAGGCTCTCCATTGACCTTCAACAAAAGCATGGAATAAATAGAAAACACTAGAGCATGGCCAGAGATAATAGCAAAACTGGTAAGCAAACAGTGGTCAAAGAAGACCGTCCTCACTCTAACCTCTCCTAGAGAAGCATCAACAAATTATGGACAAGTCATGCTGAATATCACCATGGAACCTGGAAAGGGCAGGCGACTCAGCCATAACTCAAAGGGACTGATCTTTGCTCTTTTGAGACACTGTGGGTGCCACTTGGGCTCCATGGGAAATGGATCGATGGACACTTCTAACATCTTAAGGCCTCTTCACATTAACCCGAAGTTTTGTGCTCTGATGCACCTCGATATTAAACCACGGAGGCCAATGGGACATCTGACCGAAATGAGTGGTGCCAGCAAAAAGGTTTCAGAGTGACATATCAGATTCAGTGTTCACAGGACAGCGACCATTGAAAGCTGGCTATTTTGATGACGTGAAAAAAAGGCAAAAGAGTTGCTCGGTGGCGCTCATCCCACACTTTCATAGCGACTTTTTAACCTCTTAAACCCGAGAGTCCCCTGGTACCGGGGACTTGCCCCCTTGTGCATTAAATTTCCGCTCATAGCTCACTAACCCTGAGAGTAACCCACACATATTAAACACCGTTGTGCTCAGCGGAAACTCATTTACATGGCGCAAAGTATTTCAGAGCAGGGAGCAAAAGTTCCCTGAAAAAAACGCCAGCAAAAACAAAGCAAGCATCTTTGCCGTTTTTTTCAACAAAAGTTATTTCCATAGCGATAAAAGTCCGTTTGTTGTTATATTCGGTCGATAGCTTCGCGGAAACTCCATTTTGGCTCTTTTCTGTAGCTCTGTGCTCGTAATAACATGACCAAATATGGAAACACTCCCCGTTCGTAAAAGCAGTCCTCTCCACGCTCCGTGTCCTGTGATTCGTCGGGGATCCTGTCAGTCTCAAAATGGTGGATATCATTGGATTCTACAGATTCAAAGCTTTTCAACGATGTATAGAGCTCCCGGATTGGACAGATGGTCGTGGGGTAGGGACAAGCGGAAGTTCCTACATTGGAAGCATTATGAATGGGACGTTACGCAAAGCGCAGGAAGACAGCGTAAAGGGGCTTCCACTCCTCTTTTACAGCGTTTCTTTAGGAGTTTTTTTTTGCTGAATCATGTCCCGTAAGCAAGAAAAGAAGACCATGAACGTAGCTGAAGCTTTGGACAAGATTTTTTCCATATTTCAATTATTGTGCCAAATTGTGCCAAACTGTGCCGAAATGGATTACGCCTGAACTTTGTTCAATCAAAACCTTTTCAGAATATTAGTTTCTTGTAGTATGGACACCAAACTTGCTACAGATGTCCTTCACATGTAGTGGTTACAATTGATTGTGTTTTTTTTTTTGCTTGTTTACAAGTAAAATAAGGAGATATTAGAGGAAACATGTAGTTTTTTTTTCAAGTAAATTTTTTGGCCAGTTCAACATCATTTACTCTTACCCAGTGTTCTTGACTATCAAATTAACTCATCCACACCACCCCCCAAGAACCTATCTTCATTTTGATACCAAGATTTGTAGTTTAGACCTTGTAAAAGCTGAGAAATGCCTTATAAAGTGAAGGTATAGGATTTTCGGAAAATAGGCCTTAGGGCTTAAGAGGTTAAAGGAAACAGTAAACATAGCGAACCACAAATCCTCTCTTTTCTCCCCATTTTTGTCCCTGTGATCAGCAACCAACAGAATAAACCGCTCCACATCTAGGATTTTCTCTATGTGTTCTTTAATTTCTTCTCTGTCGTCATCTTCTTCTTGCTATTCTCTTTCCTGTTTCCCCATTTGGCAAGGTGAGCGTCTGTTGGAGGCCTTTAGGCTGGTGGGTAATTTACAATGCTACAAGAAGTTGGCTCTACCTCCAGGTTGGTTGATTCCAGAGGGGAACCATTATTTCACCCAGACCTTCAGCATCTTCTTGATTGTGTAGACTCTAGAAGAGACCTCCTGGAGAAAATACGCATCCAGGAAAAGTCCACTGGAAGCATATGGGCCTGATTCAACTGTAGGTTGATGCTCCTTTTGTAGACATGATGTGGCCAAGGGCCTGCAGAGATCTGAATTGCAACACCTGTAGGGTAGCCATTGCATTCCAGGTTAAAGCAGCCACTGAAACGGGCTTTTAAGGGCAGATGAGATCGCCCAGGTTTGGAGGGCAGACTGGGATGACTGTTCTTGCATATGTGATCCTCCACAGACACTGGAAGAATGTGTGAGTATATCCCAGCTACTCCAAGCTCGAACAACATGATGAGGGGGTGCTTTCCAAAAAGGACATTTTAGAAATGTGCCAGTAATTTCTAATGCAGTAAAGAGTGAAAAAATGTTTTGATATTAATGTCTGAAAGAACCAATCCAAGGCACTTTCAGTTGGTATGGTAATCAGGGAAACTTTCCACTTTCCTTTCAGATATATCGCACCAAGTGACTGAAACTAAAATTATTTACTAAACAAAACACTTCCCAGATGGCCTGTTGGAGCAGGATGCTGCAGTTACTACTCTAGTTAGGTGTGCCACCATCCAAGCACCACTACATCATCACATATCCTCCACCATGCTTGGAAACCATGCATGTAGATAGCATCCATTTATATCTTCTGGGTCCCACAAAGATGAACAATGAAATGTAAAATCATCAGGCCAAAGATCTCCATGGGTCTAATATTCATTCCTGCATTGTCTAGCCCAAACAAATCTGCTTGTGGCCAGTCACCAGTGGTGGTTTTCATCAGCTGCTTGACACAAATCCTTGATTCTCACAGTCTCAGTACACAGCTGTCAATTAGGGCTATCCAAAACTGGCTTCTGCTCAACAAAACTGATGTCCCAACCTAAGGCAAGAAATTATCCTATAGAACCCTGAGAAAGTGGACACCATCTTATGTGATTTTCTCATGAATCTCCTTGAAAGAAACATGAATATAGTTGTTCATCAAATTTGTTCAATACATAAATCCAAATCTAGAATGTAAAGACTCATGAAATAAAAAGAAACATTCAGTGAGGTGAATCTCAACGTTTGACTGTAAGCCTAAGCTATAAGCGAATAATTCATCTGAAAAAAATGTACAGTATATTTTAATAGAGGCCAAACTGTGCTCAGCACACAGATAGTGCTGTCAAATGTAATGTGTGTATGGGGACTGTGTGTGAGAGACACAGGCGGAAAAAAAGGACATTGAGCATTAGCTATGCTTTTGAGAATAGCAGGCTGAGTTTGAGGAAAGCCTCTCTCAATGCATCCAAGGTTTAGCCCCTGTTGCCTGGTGCGCTAAATATTTACCATAAGCTCATGAAAATGTCCTCTCTAACAACAGAGCAGTGAAAACAGGGGACTGTAATAATTCTGACCCATAATGAGCACATGACAACACATTCACACTGTCCTGTTGTGATAAATGTTCTGTGACCCCTTCAGCACCTCTAGCAAAGTACCTGGAGACCATACTGTCTGTTGGTTATTCATGGAGGGAACATCTCCATTTTATATCAAACCAATTTAATCTTAACATACAGCCACGTCTAAACCAGTAATGATTAAGATCTGGTTCGCTGGTGTCTATGCCAGAGAAAAGCAGAAGAAACGCAGTGGTGGGGCTGGGTGTGATTTAGTTAGAACAAATAAATATTTACCTATTAAAATATAAATATTTCCATCCATTTCTGCAAGGTAACCTTACAATGTGAACTAACAACATCGGGTTTTTAAGTCGGTCCCCTTGTGTAAATTCCACTTGTGTCTTGATTGGAGCCACCCATGAGAATGGCATGCTTTACTCCTGAGGGAGGAGATAATTGCCTAGATAATGGTGCAGTCAAGCTAATCCCTTCAGCCATATCTTAACAGAGATTATAGCCCTAATTTGTTGACCCATTGATTGGACAAAAGTATTTTTGTACATAACACTTTTGCGGCTGCATCATCAGCTCCCTGTGTCTTTCTCTCGTGTTAAAAATTTAATGCACAGTTGGCACTTCTGTGAACTGTAATTCACGTCATGCCACATGGTGGCGCAAAAGCAATTTCCATTGGGTGAGGTGTGTTTATGGAGAAAGAGAAGAGACAATCGCTTATCCATCAATCTAAAAACAAACAATTCGTTTTTTGGTGACCAAGCGAGCCAATCACAGCGTTTTACGCACACCGTGGCAACAAAAAAAAACGGCTCGCTGCATTTCTTGCAAAATGACGCAGCGTTCTTTCCGGCTGGTGTGTGTATAGATACATTAGCGCTGTGTAATTAAGGCTAAATATTTAGAGATTGCAGCCCCTGTATTAAAAAATGCATAGGTCACAGCGCCGAGGTTAGCTGAGGGTTTCTGGCAGTCCAACAGGTTTGCCCCTGCCTGATTCGGTAGTCAGGACTCCTAAAATGGGCATTATTGTCCTCTTACTTTATGTTATGCTGGAGAATATTAGTTTCTGATTTTAAATTGCCATTTCTCGCATGGAGAAGACCCCACAGTTTCTTTGTCGTATTGACCTCCTCCAAGAGGAGTTAGAGACAATAAAAAATAAATAAATACATAAAATGTCAATCTATATTAAATTGACCGCAGCCAGAAGTCTTATGGAATTTATTTATTTATTGCTTATTATGACAGACAATACCATTGTCTGAATATGTGCCCAAGGTTCCCGCTGTCCCCTTAGGTACCCAAGGCAGACCGGATCCACGGGTTATGTTGTCATGAAGATGACAGTCCTCAAGCTAGACTGGCCCACTGATTAGTGGAGGCTTCAGTACTGCATAAACAGCGCTTGAGGTCCCCCCCAACTCCACTGGAAACATGGCTGCCTTATGGATGTGGAGAGCTTTGGATTGGACGACACCCAGCAAATATCAGATCGGTGTCTCCCCTAGTGGTGGCCGCAACTGATAATGAGAGAAAGTGTGCCATACCACTCCTCCAATATCCGATACGCATGTTTTATATGTTGCTCTTTGAACTGCTCTCACCCACCGGCACCTGACAGAGAGGGTTTTAAATGTTTTTATTCTCTCGTGCATCTTGCCTCTTTAGTCACTGACTAAAACAGGGCTGGGCCCCGAGGCTTGGATCCCCATATGGTGACCCCTAGAGGAGTATTTCTGGCCAGCTTGTGGTGGACCACTGGGATCTTTACCATTCTTTCTTTCCTGGTAAGTTGCTAATATTGCAAATATTCTGTTGATGAAGCACCTTCACGTCTCCAAACAGTCCTCCCTGAAATGGGCAAAGGGTGCTCTCCTTCAAGTATGGCAGTATTGTCAGGTATGGGTCAGTTATTTCCTCCTAAAAGAGAAATGACCTCCCTAGTGAGAGTAGGGTCTATTGCACCTATAGGCCAGGGGCAGGAGAATCTGTGCAGGTTTAACAAGGCCTATGCTTAATGGAAAAAGACTGGAAAGAAATGCGATCATGGCATGTTCAAGGGGTTCCCATTGTCAAATAATTCAACATACCTGGATGTGACTGACTAAAAGAACATCCTGGTTAGATGCATAACCCACACTCAGTTTAGTTCAACTCATCATGACAGAGCACCAGAGGTAATGTTTACTGGATTTGAAAAGGATCTAATGAGATTGTCTTTGAAACTTGTCTATGTGTATGACTTTCCTAACAATTAACAATCTATATAATCTGTTGTAGATTATTAGTGGTTGGGTTACACATGCACGTGTAAGAAAATGAAACTAAACCTGCCTACATTGATTAAAAGAATTAAATGTGCTGTCAGTGATTTAAATGTTTTCGGAGGGAGTTTAAAATATATTCTAATTGATGTAGCTTTGACTGCTGGACAAGCCAAACCCCATAACCCCTCCCTTATCAAAACACATGCAAACATGCAACAAGCAAATGAAAACAGATAATACATTTGCCATGTCGCATAGTTTGTTTGCAAAGTCGCTTTTTCTCTCACAATTCTCTTAATTTGAGTCTTAGGACTCTATTTTTCATTTGTAGATCTTAGTTTTACTCTGAGACATGACACTTTATTGCTCCCATACAGGTTGCAATGGAACCGGCAGCATTGTGCGTTCAGATGGTCTTGTAGCCTGATGCTAATGTGCAGAGATAGATCTGTCTTTTGGTAGTAGGTCAGGGCTGGGCGGTCACACTGGTGTGTAAAGCAGAATCAGAGCCAGACTGAAGACCGGAGCAACCACACCTTGTTTTAACATCAGCAGAGTTGCATTCTGCAACAAAGGGTTGTGAATATTTTAATCAGCTCAGATTACTCTGACTGTAAAGATAACAACATGCTCTAAAATCAAGACCTGTGCACAAATTAGTCTCAGTGTCACTGCGTTGACTACTCATCATCATCAGCAGCATTAGCAGCATCAGCAGCATGAAGTTGAAGGAATGAGACAAAGAGCATCCCTCCACAAACCTCCACAGCCCCTCTCCAACCGGAACGATTCAACTCACACCCTTTTTATTGAGCAAAAAGAGCAATAAACATCTAACCGATGGTAATCGACCGTGTTTGAAATCAAATGTTTGTGTGCCATCGGGAAACACGGTCTAGTGCTGTACGCGACAGTGTGTGCGTGTGTGCGGGGAGCATCGGGAGGAAGAGCCCGGCTATTGTCAGTGGAGCGCCTTTGGGCGTTACTCTCTCGCTGCAGCAGTTCACCCTCCAACGCCCCAGTATCACCACAATCTCTCAAAGCGAGACACAAAATACCAATAAACGTGTATGAAGGAACCGCAGAGCTGCCACTGCCTCTTTAAATCATAATAAGAATAATTAGAAACACAAATAACACAAGTATTTTGACACGACTGTCGTCTTGAAACTGCTGCAGTGTTGCTAGAATGCGGAGAATCTGAGGTTTAATAAATATACTCAAACTTACAGTGATCTTTGGGATGTTCTTTTTGCCCTGGTAAGACATTGTTTGTTCTCGGTGGAAGCAGCTGTCTTTATTCCAGTCTCTATCTGATGTAAGTGCTGCGCACACTGGATCTCAATCCGATTGTCTGGAACCGGCTCCTCCCTCCTGTGCTGCAGTTCCTAACTGCGCCAGCAGAGAGCGCTAGTACAAGCAGTGCGTGAGGGAGACTACTGTCTGATTCCTAGTATTCTCCCTAAAATTCAAAAGTGTTTGGCCACAAACTTTCACTGGCACTCTCCTTCTATTGGACCTGACCTGACTGGCCCTCTACTGGACGGCACAGGACACAGTGTGTGAATACCAAACTTTAAAAGTGTGCCGTCAATGTACAGATTAAAATAAATGTTCAAAATATTGTGCGGTATGCTTCAACCCGTAATCTATCATGTGGTTGACTTCTATAAAAGAAACGTGTTCTTGTGATTAAAACTGTGCTCCTAAATATTAAAATATGCAACTGTTCAGAGTAAAAATTATTGTACCTGAACCTTTTTGAATTGTTAATACATGTGGTATCGTGGATAATTAATACATGTTAATTTCTGCGCAGAATAAAACTGTTTTGCGACTGTAGTACATTGACGACCAGTAGAGGGCGCTATGGTGATTGAGGTGTAACGGGTTAATACACATAGAGAAGTGTTATAGAAGAGAAGAGAACGTGTGTAACGTAGAAGTTCCCAGAAATAAAGTACCGTCAACTTAATGCAAAGTGTCAAAAACTTCATTTAAAGATGCAACAATACCTGTCTTAAACTTTAAACAAAAAACAAACTGCGCAATTTAGAATTAGTTGTTTGTACCCCTCTTCTATTTTTAATGTGTTTGCACTACCACAAAAGAACATATGAGAGAGTGAAAGTAAAAAAAAAAATAATAATAATGTAACCAGGTGATGACGATTTGTAGTCATCACGTAATCAGAATAGTTGCAATAAGGGTGAGTGATTATGAGCTCCTGAAGTATCTAACACATGAAAGTGTCATGTTTATTGTGTGTTATTGTTTCCCGATGTGTACGTAATGCAAGAACATGTTTCCCATGTGTAAAGTACGGATATTTAGTCTGTATGATTGTGTGATCATAGGAATGCCACTACCGTGTTTTATGTCGTTTATTGTTCTTGTTCGGCCGTGCTAAATTTTGTTCATTTAAAGAGGCCACTACACGATCTCATTTAGAACCTTTAGAATTTGTGTTGGAGTTTTCATTTAAGAAAGAGAATTGCTAGACTCATTAACTGACACCGTAATTTAGTAGTTACTTTTGTTGACGTTGGTTAAACAGTGTTCCAAAGCGCCATACTGACTCCTAGTGGTGAGGGTGAGGATTTTTCCCCTGAGAGAAACCCATTGTTTCTTACTCCTTTTTTTTCGGTGTACTTTTAATGTGAGAATAAGTAAATCTTTATTTTCTTTGTTATTTATTTTAATAAATGTCAAGAAATTGAAGGACTGTGGTGTCAGAGTTTTTTTTATTTGTTTGCTGGCAACAATAATAATTAAGAAAAAAGGTGCGTTCGAGCTCATGCAGCGCTGTGCAGACCGATCGGCGAGATTAGCCGAAAGCTGTCGGGGAGGAGCTGAAAACGGAGCCGTCAAGTCGGACACGTTGGGAATCTCGTTGCTTCATGAAACATGGCAGGTCACGTGGCGTTTGCCTACTTTGTCGCAGATGAACTGGAAGTTATGGAAATACCTTTTCTGTTGGAAGAAATGCAGCAGAATGAACATATATGTGCGCTTAACAGATTTCAATTTGTCTGATTTAAGTGGTTGTCTGTTTGTAATTTTTGTGGTTTAGAATGTATGTGATATTTATGGCATAAACAAGTTTTAATAAACTAAAAACATTGAACATGAATGACCTGCACATTATAAGGAATTAAGCTGTGGTTTTTTGTAGTTTGATTCAGATTGTAGTTATGTTGTGTTCTGTGGTATGTATTATTTTACATTGAACTCTTACCTTCAGTTAGCTAAGGGCAGGTTAGAAAAACCACCAAGAAAAATCATAGATGCACAAGGACAATGTATATGTCTTTATTATAATTTATACCAGTGTATAAAAATGATCTGAATGTTGTATTTTTCAATTGACAATGCACATTAGCACAATGCAGCACATGCAAGTGAAGCAGCTACTACAGATTTCAGCATCAATGTTGACCACATTACATTAAATTACTGACATTTTAGTTATTCCATAAAAAAATATTACTCAAATATGCAGCTGAATACTATAGGTGGTCTGTATGAAAAAAGGACAATAATAAACTTATGCACAAATCCAATAAAAATAATTTAAGGGAAAAAATGTACTGCAGTCAAAAGATCGTAAACTATTTACGAAATGGCATGCAATTTGATTTGTTATGCAATTGTATGGATTGAAGCACGAAACACGCGTGATCATCGTCATGTGGTGAATTTGGCCAATCATGAGAAGCTGTGACGTCATCATATCCTGGTGCAGTCGCTCCTAAAATGCTGCTCTGGCTGAGCAAGCCGGCTGTTATCGAAACGCTCTCGCGTTACTTTGATGCCACACGTGAACGTCACGTGGCGTCAGCGCCGGTTCAAGTCGGACAGAATTTCTAACCGGCATGCACTTCTTCAAGTCAGCCGCCGATCGGTCTGCGCAGCGCTGCATGAAGTCGAACGCACCTAAAGAGTGAGTGTCATGTGTCATGTGCTATCCAATAATGGCAGCCTCCTCTCCAGCTCGAATAAAGCTTCATTTGAGCCCAATGGTAGTAGGTAGTGTCACGCCGTCCATTATTTTGTAAGTCTACAACCATACAGTACAGCTCTCTTCTTTCTGGGCATGAAGCCCTACTGTTGCTACATTGTTCACTGCATTCCTCAACCTAACTACGTCGTTTTGCTCAACTTTATCCCCCTCTAGCTTCTGCAGCTCTGCACACAATCCTTATTCTTAAAGATTGGCGCTAATGTACTTCTCCATTCCCCCGGCATCATCTCACTCCCTGAAACCCTTTTAAACAGGCGGGTTTAAAAAAAAAGCCATCCAGTCTTCATAGTTATCAGTTCACCTCTTCTAGACATCTTTCTCTCATTCCCACATCAAATTTCTCCTTTCATCTCCCCGGTACAATCTGTCTTTTAGAACTCTGCTGCACGTCCTTCCCATTTCGATTCGTCTGCCTGTGGATCTGGACCCCTGGCCCTCTCCATTGTCTATTGTATCTCCTTGCAGTGTTTTTTTTTTCTTCAGTGGCACTTCTCTTCCTTTGAATGTTACCCTGAACTTCCCTGTTCCACCACAACGCCTCCTTCCAGATGACACACCTTTGCTTCTGTCTCTCTGATCACTTTTGCTAGTGTCACATTCATGTGGCAGCACTATCTATCCACCTCTCTTTGAATTCCTGCTTGTTCTCAGGGTCCACCCCTTGGCTTTCTGCACTTTCCTTGGCCTTTATAGTATTTCACCCTTGACAAAGTGTCCATGTGAGCATCTATGAGCTGACTCCTCTGCTTCTGACCACATATAAACATGAAATTCATAAAGCAGGTTTTCCAAAATGTAGACACTTTAATAACTCAAGAATATCCCAGAAACGGCAACTGTCATTTCAAAATTTGTTTCTAAAAAAAGACATACAAACATTTGTTTTTAGACTTTAATGACACGAAGCCAAACCCAGTTTACAGAATGCCCCAAAATCATATTACAAGCCAGAGTAAACGGCCAGTTTAAAGGGAGGTAAAAAGATCATTGGGTATAAACCAGTTAGTGAAAGTCCTGCATCTATGGGAAAAGTACATTATACTACAGCTGTTGATCTGAGCCGGTAGAAAAGAAGCAGGCTCTAGGGGAGAGATCCTTAAATACAGTGACCATCCAGAAACATTTTCATCTGCAGCCATCACCACAACATGTACACACAATGCACTTCAGAGTCCTGAACCAGAGACGCTGCAAAGCGGCTCATATTGCTCAAGCTGCAGGAGACATCTGTTATGCACAGCGAGAAGACCTAGAGACATTTACATATCATTTACATATATATCATAGAAAGTATACAACGGTTCATTAAACAATGCCCATGTGACAGCCTCCCGGCTTTATGAATCCACAGCTCCAACGGAGATCTGAATTCATTGCTTTCAAATCAATTAAAGAGCTTTTTGTACTATACACAGTAATTCAGAAAATGCATGATCACTTTCTTAATTTTCCTCATGTTGGAAACCCACTGCTGGAAACCTGAGCATCAAACTGTCACTCCTTGATATAGTGTCCACTTTAAAAGATGGAAATGCTGAGCTTAGCACACACCCAGTGCTCACGTAACGTGTGTGGAGTAAATCTGAGCCTCCAGTAGAAGACGGCTGGCACCGGGGATACATATCCAGTGGAGAGGCTGGAATACCGCAAAATCCCTGCTGCTCTTTCACGCCTGGTTGAACACCTGACCTCTGTAATTGTTTCTGTATTAAGATTTAATGAGTGTTTTCTTGCAATAAAAATGATTTGCTGGATTGTTTCAGAGATGAGGTGTAAATGAATTACATTCTTTGAGAGTTGGAAAACATGAACAATCTGAATAACTGTAAAACGATTTTAATTAAACATGAACAATGTTGTACATCTTCTCAAATAAGGAGACAATAGCTTAGTAAATTATATTAGTCACAATCGTTTTCACGCAGTTTCATTTAAATAATAAATATTTTTTCTCTGTTCCCATTTGATTAAAGGTGTGTTCATTGTAGGCAACTGCCAAAGCATAGACCTTTTTAAGTTATGTTTAAATTTAAATTGTGAACCTTTTTAAGTTACGTTTAAAGTTATGTTGGCTTTTAATATTTGCCAGTTCTGCTGAATAAATGAGTCAATAATGAATATTCCTACGAGTTTATTCCCAACAATTAACACTGGGTTTGGCACCAAAGTTGATTGGAAGGAGTGGGTATGAGAACTGGGCGTAAAACTTTTACATTTTTTCCCTTCTAATTTACCTGAGGCACAAAACATCACATCATTACGAGGATTAGTTATGACCTTTGTTATTGTAAGAGTTTGTGGATATATGGTAAAAATGAGCATAATTGTGAAGTAATTACTCTCTGAAAAAAGGGAACAAAGAAATGATTACCACGTTGTGTAATGTACAACAGCGAGCCTCATTCAAGAACCACACGCACAATGGTTTGGTTTTAAGTGAAAGATTTACAGAACAAACTACCAGCTCATAGATGTTGCTTAGTACCATCCAAACGTCTGAAGGGATTTCGTCTCTGACATCAGATGGTTTCAAAATAACATCAGAAATAACATTTAAACCTTTAACTTTAACATGAAAAGTTTTGTGCCAAAAATGATGACAAAGAAGAAAGGTAATACCAAAATGAACCTTCACTGGAATTAATTGGCTCCATATTAAACAGTTTTCTAGATTAGATTCACACGGGTCTGTTTTTGCTCAAATTATGATTTATTTTGAATCTGTGCTTGTGATCGAGGAATGAGGCTCAAGACGCTCCCAACACAGACATGAAAAGCCAGGCTGCTGAGCTGCTTCGACTCAAAAAGAGAACTCTCATTTGCTTCCAAAACTGAACAATTGGGAACCAGCAACCACTGATGGAATGAATTCTAGGTGAATTTGACAAATTCATTTTTTTCTTTTGTTTTCAGAAGAAAAAGAAACATTTTTGAGCATGTAACCTACAGACAGCAGGAAATCGGCCGGCGGAGAGACGTTGCCTTTCTGTCTCCGGCAGCAGGGAAGACACCTCTTCTCTGGGACTCTGAAACTCTTAGTGATGGGGCAGTCGTCTCAAAAACTGACAGAGACTGTGTCTCTGTTCAGATCTCACAGAGAAGGTTTGAACACCAAACAAAGCTAAACATGCATAAAGATTGAAGGAGAGCGCAGTTCTGATTGCCGGCAGAAGATAGAAGATCAGATACTCATAGAAAAAGTGGACAAGGGTTTGGACAATGAAACTGAATTTATTCCTTTAATGTTGCAGTAAACTGTTTTAGCCACACCCACATAAGCTGAAGTCTTCAAGCTAAAGGGCTTCAGTCTGTTTTCATCCAGAGCCGAGTGTAAGTCGCAGTATGAAGCTCCTGGATGGAAAGGTTTCCCAACTCACTCCTAAAAACATCCCAAAAAAGCTGGTGATATTCAGATCTGGAGACTGCAGGCCACACGAGACACTTCATCTTCACCAGGCGAACCGTGCAATCGCTCTGTGGTTGATATTGTGGTGCATGTATACAACTTTGAGAATATTTTCCTTTTCCAATAGTTCATTTTATTTCATGCCCAGTGTAAAGGCCCTTAGCATTTCAGTTTCACTGTCCAAACCCTTAATTTAGAGGCAGATTTAATCTTCAAATTCGGGACATCTTTACACAACTTTCAATCATTTGCTCATTACAAATGTTGTGGCACCCATTAATCTTGGCCTTGTCCTGAACTGGTTTATGTTTTGGGAGAAGTCACAGCCCCTGAGTTTATGATGTTTTCCAGTTTAATTCTACATGGAGTGTGTGGTTAGAGCGACAGCAAGTGTGTGAAGGAAAATAAAAGAAAGAGTGTCAGAGTTTGTCTCTGCATGGCAGAGATAATCCACAATGCTTGTGTTGTTCTTATATAGATATATATAGATTTATATCTAGACGTGAGTTTCAGTCATCCAGAGGCCAAATCCTGGGCAGGTGGTTCAGATAAAACCCAGTGTTTCCCATGAGCAAAAGGAAAAAGTAATTAAAACACCTTGAATCTTCTCCACTGGATGGCTGCAGTTGCATGCGGCAGCTCCATGCCGTTTTAAATCCTGTATCTGAGCCAAAAATGAGGAGAAGTGAAGTCAGTGTGTGTCATTTAATAAAATACAGACACATAATATATCTATTAGTATAGTGCTGCAACAACTAATTACCTAAATCGATATTGAAATTCATTGTTCACGAATGCCGTTATCGTTTTGTTGGGCTGTTCATGTCCCTGAGGAGCACGACCATGAGTTGCACAAATAAACAGAGTTACACACAGACACACAGCTGCTTGTGCAATGGAGGCTCTCTATCAGGGGTCCACTACGAGGTACAGCGTCGCAAAGAGGACTTGTGGATCCCGTTTTAAAAGGCCAATGATACACGTATCATTGTGGGTATTCCATGTTTTCCTCGGAGTGAACTGAGTGTAACTCTAACTTCGACGCTAAACACTAAAAGAGGTGGGTTTTCCAGCGCAGCACAACTTGCTAGCCCAGATAGCTGAGCCACCATACCTGGCTGCAAAGGATAATTCTCATTGAAAGATGGCCGTGGGAAATATGTGGATCGATTTGGAAACAAACATTCTGTGTGCACTCGCTCTTCTGAAACACACAACTGGTGTATTTGAAGTTGTTCTTCGAGGACGGAGAGCACCAACGTTCCTTGCGAGCGCCTGCGAGGCTCTGACTCTAGGCCGGTCAAGGTGCGTGGGTCAACGGGCTCCTAACCTCATCCCATTACTTCAAATGTGTGTCCCGTCTGGCGTGTAAATAATCTCACAGTACCCTGGATCTTACACATCCTTCAGATGATCTGCTATCCCTCGCAGCCTCAGAAGGGCCAGGTCCTCTTAGTCACCATCTGCTGCTCTCCTGAAACAAGGCTAGCGACAACTGCGATGCTCTTGCAAGCTGCACTAGTGATCTAGATCTAGAGTCACGTATGCCCAAGCTGAACAGGCTGTCGTGGTGCTGCCCCTACTGCCACCTGATGGTTTCACAGAGCATTACCTCCAAAGCAGGAAGTTTTTTTGTCTGCCCTGATGACGAGCTTCTGGTTGTGGGTCAAGCTGCTGCGACTCTGCACGCCAAGGCGGTCTACCAGGCCAGTGTCCTCTGTGAAGTGCACCAGGGTAGTGGTAGTCCACAAAACAACTGACCACCATTCCACCTGGTTTGAGTAACTGCATTGCAGTGCACCATCCAAGTTTGCCCAGACCAGTAGAATGGTGACTTCAACTTTGATTGAAGGACAATCGATTGGAAGCCACAATCATCCGCTTCACTGGGTTTCTCTAACTTGCGCTACATAACAGCACTTTCCACGTTATAAACATTATTTCTTTTAGGATTTTGGTTTCATGTCGGTGTTCGGAATTCGTGAACATGCATCGCTTCACTCACAAGGTAAGGTTTCGCATTTGTGTACATATTATTTAGCATTTATTTTATTCTGTTTTATTATCATTTATTACATTAACAATGTGTAGATTTAAGGATTAAAGAAATGTTACTTGATTTTTCTCTGGTTTTCGTAACTCAAGGTACCACTGTATACATATATTCTGGATTAAAAAAAAAACATTTATTTATATATATATATATATATATATATATATATATATATATATATATATATATATATATATTTCAACAATCCGTTCATAAATAAAGTTTGTCTTTCATTTAGGGTTTTAAATATAATTAATTAAACAAAATATGGTTTAAACAGAATTAAAGATCATTAAACTATGTGTGGCTTTAGCACATGTGTAAAATGTAAAAGTTTACTTTTACAGTACCCCAGTGGTTTTATGTAGTTATAAGCAAATCATCAAATAAAGTGTTTAGCTTTCATCCAATGAATTGAAAAAATAATCGGCCAACTATAAAAATAAATGTTAATTGCAGCCCTAATCGACTTAAAGCCTCTTGCTAAAATTCATTTCTCAGTGTAAAATTCATTACTCATGACAGAAAATCAGAGTAAAATTTGTCCACTCACCTCTTTGGAAATGTCACAGACATCAAGGCCATAAAATAAAGGCAAGAGAGAAAAATAGAAAGAGAAATAGAAACTAAGAAAGAAACAGAGAGAGAGAGAGAGAGAGAGAGAGAGAGATGAATTAACTTGTATTAAGTCAGAAAATTTGCCAGCAGTAAACTCACGCTAGCAGTACACATCTCACCTTCTCTTCCAGATCTTTAATCTGTCTCCTCTGAATATCTGTTTTATCCTCCAGATCTCTTATCCTCTGCAGAGACAGAGAGGGGGTGGGGGGGGTCTCAGTCAGCTGGAAACGCGTCTGACTAAGCTGAAATCATTGATTTGTGCACTGTTCCTTTTGAAAGTGCTTGGATCTAAGGCTGTTATCAAGAGCTAGGTGTTTTACTGACTTACCGCAGGTTTACGCAGCGATATAAGCGGATAAACAAAATCTCTCATTATTGAATGAAATCTGTTGGTGCTGTGAGAATGAACCGATCACCTGATGGGCCTGGTGGAGCATCTCCATACGCTCCTGCAGCAGCTGGCAGTCATACTCGCGGCTTTTCCTTAACATCTGCCGACGCAGTTTCTGCACTGCCCCACGCAGTTCGTCTTTCTGAAGCTCGTCCAGAGCCTCACCGTACTCCATCACTTTATCCTGCTGAAGAGCATTGTACAGAGTGGCCTCCAGCTCCTGGATTTGCTGTCAGACACACACCCAAAATATAACTAGTTACCAATGTTACCTTCGTCTCTAAAGCCCAACTCTTCTCCCTAAACAAGCCGAAACATCAAAACTAAACACTGGTTTTGCACCAGGGTAGGCGTCCATTCTTTTGCGCTCAGGGTTAGTTGTTGCGGGATAACAAACTGACTACGTAGTAACTAGTACGTGCCTGTGGTGGCTAAGTTTCAGGGTAAGAATCTAATCCATGACAAATTAAATCTCACAAAATAAACAGACTCTGAATAAATTATCAATTGTAATCCTCTTTGTAAACAGAACTGGGATCTGGAACCGTAGAGCGGGGAGTGTGACATCATAATGTATGTAAAAACAAGCTGAAGTAGCCGAATTATTGGTGATTCCCGCAACAAAAGGGACAAACATCCCTGCAGGCACCGGTGCATATGGCCATCACAGTGTCTGTCTTAGAATTAAGAACGCATGACGCGATCCACTTATTGTTTCGTTTTGACTTCAAATATAATGTACAGGTTTCAAAAAGGAGAGTTACAAGAGATGCATAATATGGAAGGTTATTCGTATTTAAATTACATAATACGTGCGATCTGATCTGTTTTACACCTATTTTAGTGCCATCTAGTGGTGAAAATAAGGTACAACCCCTAAAAATATAAGACCTGTAATTAGGGCTCGTTTTTCTCAAAATTCCTGCACAAAACAAAGCACAATGGAACAAAAAGTGCTTGGAACAGTGTATAAGGTTTAGGAGAGAATGTTACACAATTTTCACATTGTTTTGACCTTGTCTTTGCTTTTTGGGGGGATTTATGAATTTTTATTTTGTCTCAACATGTTACATTTTTGTTATAACACTATAAGCTATAAAAAAGACAAAATGTACTACTCAGAATTTTACAGAATTTTTTGTACAATTTCAGGGTTGTTGTGAAATTATTGTGTAATGTAATCTGAAAATATTTATTAAAAAAAAAAGTAGTTTTGGTTTTTCTATAAAAAAAAAAAATTATATCAAGCATTGGAACAAGCATTGTTTTAAAGATATTTTACTAGAGCATATTGTAAAGTAATTAAAAAAAAACACCCCAAAAGGCTCTGGACTTCTAAGGGTTAAACGTTCGGCAAACCTTTCAGAGGCAAAAAAGTCACACCATTTTTTTTAGCGTTGTACTTGTGATGAAACTATTTAGTTAAATAAAATATATAAAAAAAAACAGGTCTGGTCACCATTCTGTCGAGGCGATAATAGGCTTGTGTATGCCGCTTTTTCCAAAGTGGGGAATGAGAAAAAAGGTTTGAGAAACACTGATCTAATGACTGGACCTATACACCGGGGCAGCTCTCTATTATTGTTGTACCTAATCGCCAGGGTAAGAGCCTGATGGTAAGATCTTACCACCCATGTATCTGGCATCTGGAGCTTAACTGCTAACTGGGATAGGTGTCGGGTGCCAGAAAGTTGAAATGAGCAGTAGTGTCCATTAACATACCGACTAAACACTGTGTCAGTGGGGGGGCTGTGGGGTAGGTTGGGCTTTGGTTATTTGAACAGAATTGAATGAACTCCCTTCCTGATAGAACGGCTGGATAAATGCTCAGGTGGGAAGCGTGTGGATTTCCTGGAGCTATGGGCTAATGGTTTCCTTATTTGCATGACAGAAACTATAACTAAAGCGATAGTGTAGAAAGGAATGTCAAAGACGTTGACCAAATGACCTCTACGTTATTGGTCTGTTTTGCTCTTTTAACGTAAAATGTATTTGTGTTGCAGACTAAGAAATAAAGATCAGACATGGTCGGGTGTGCTTGAGGGGTTGATAGCACTTGACACCTTTAAGGAGACAATCTGTAACATTTTTAAGTGGTGGAGAAAAGAAATAAAAGAGGTCACTGAGAGGAGAGAAAAATCTGGGAAAGGCTGGGCAAATGAGATCCTACAGGAATTCCAAGCGGTGATGTCACATTATCACATAAAAGATTGTCACTTTTATCAGAACGAGAACAAACAGACTCAAGAACAGCTTTTTTCCAGAAGCCATCACTACCCTCAACTCCAACTCCAACATGCGCACACAGGGACTTTAATCTACACTCCATCGGACCCTAAGCATCGGACAATAACGGACAATAACCTTACAGGCGATAAAAACTATGATTGATGTGCAATTGCAAATTAATACTATACATATCTAGCTCTTAAACAGAACTGCCACCTCATCTACCTCCCTACCTCTTTTTTGCACTATTACTCCTTATATTCTATTTGTACTTGACACTTTATAGCATTTTGGTCTTACTATGTGTTGCACTGTATTGCGAGATGCTCTTAATCTCATTGTACATATTATAATGCAAATTGTATATGTGTATAGTGACAATAAAAGGCATTCTATTCTATTCTATTCTATTCTATTCTATTCTATTCTATTATTGTCTTTCCTTTATCTCTTTATGTCTTTGCTGAATGAGATTAAAAACAAACTGTAAAATCTTAAGATTGTAAACATTACTCAAAAAGTATAACTTGTTTAGAGAGTTTTACTTTAACAGTGTAACGTTGTAAAAACCCAAAAGAACTTTAAGCGACGTCACCCTGATCCCTGAAGGTTCCAGCAAAGTTCATAATGGAACAATTTGTTTTACCACATAGGCCTGGTCCAGTGCCTGCTTCCTGTAGTCTAGTTCTTCTTCCAGATATCCCTTCTGTTTGCAGAACATCTCCTGTGAAGATGTTTTAATCACTTTTAAACTGTGAAATCAAATTTCCTTTGACAAAAGCAGACATTATCTTCATTCTGAGACAGAAGAGATTGTCAGTACCATCTCCAGCTCCAAGTCCATCATCTTCTGATGCAGAGCAGCCTCCGTGCCTTCAATCTGTTGGATCCACTACATAAACACAGAAGCGCACCACAAAACCAGTTTTTTGGGTGCACGTGGAACACTGAGATCCTAACGTAGCTGATGGGACTAACAAACTTTGTTCACACCAATGCTACAAATATAACTGTTGGTGTACATGTCTCAGAAAAGCTCAGTTCAGTCACACCCAAAAGCTGTACAGATCCGTCTCAAAAACATTTGCATATTGTGATAAAGTTAATAATTTTCTGTAATGTACTGATAAACATTAGACTTTCTTATATTTCACATTCATTTACACACAACGTCTAGGTTTCTTGCGTAACCCAATGTTCCCTGAATAGGGAATGGAGACGTTTAGTCGATGACCGACTGAATGGGAGCTGATCTCCATGGGAGATTGGACCGAATTGTTTAACGGGCAAATTGATTTGCAGGCGTGAGTGATTGATTAGCAATCAGCCGGGTATAAGACCGGGCGTAACGCACGCTTCAGTATGGGATTTTCCTGAGGAGCCGACCTACTTACCTCCGGCGCCTCAGTCTCCCGACTTCAAAAGGCATGGCAGAAAGGAAACGTCTCCGTTCCCTATTCAGGGAACATGGGGTTACGCAAGTAACCTAGACGTTCCCTTTCAGTCGGTACCGGAGACGTTTAGTCGATGACCGACTGAATGGGAGCCTCTACAAAGCGCCATGCCCGAAGTCCATCCAAACAGGCCAGCACTAAACTTGAAAAAGGTTAGTGAATTAAGCTGTAATACCTGAATGGGAGCTCCTTCTGCCCCTGCCCGGAATTCTCATTGACGGGGAAGTCGTCCAACACTGAGAGCGTTAGCTGTACTCGGTTGTTGCGAAGACGACCAGAAGGAGGGCACCCCTCATCATGGGGAGGGGTGCGCGGAGGTCGCGTCAAGGCCCGCAGGGCTACCAGCGAAGACGTTCTGCAGACAAGAGAGTGGCAGAGACGTAAGTCATCGTTACTCACCGAGGCAGGGGGGTAACGGGACGGGTTCCTACTAGCTGCCTGGAGGGGGAGCTGTAGAAAGAACACAGAAAGGGAGCACCAAGAAAGGGGGACTCCCAGATCTGGACCCTAGTTCTGCTGGAGCCAGGCCAAAGCAAAGCTCCAGAACAGAACCTAGCAGAGCTGACTGCTCCGCCCAGTCAGATGCCGAAGGGGGGAGGAAGGAAGAGCCACCCCGAGGGGGGGGCACGAAGATGTTGTACTGCTCACTTAAGAGAGTACTGCAAGCTTACTACACCTGCTCCGTTCCCTGAGGGAGCTCGTGAAGGTTGAAAAACCTGCTGAATGTGTCTGGTGTAGACCAACCCGCAGCTCGACATATGTCGGCGAGTGAGACCCCCCTAGCCAACATCCACGAAGCAGCGACGCCGCAAGTGGAGTGGGCCCTCAGATGGAGAGGGCAGGGGACATATCACACGCCTCATAAGCAAGGCGAATGGCCTCCACGATCAGTGTGCCAGCCGTTGCTTGAAGACAGCGGAACCCTTACGCTGGCCTCTGAAACAAATGAAGAGCTGCTTGGAGCTGTGTAGCTCCCGGGTTCTGTCCAGGTAGACCCGAAGGGCTCAGTGGACACAACAAACCCGGGGTTGGATCTGCCTCCTCCCGGGGCAGAGCTTGCAGGTCACCACTTGGTCCCGGAGGGGGACGGATGGGACCTTGGGAATGAATCCGGGCCTATCGAAGCCAATCGTCGAGGTAGTCCAGGATCCAAATGCCTGCCCGCCGGAGCGGGGCAAGAGCGGCCCGGGCAACCTTCGTGAAGGTGCGCGGGGAGAGAGCAAGACCGAAGGGTAGGACCTTGTACTGGTATGCATGGCCTTCGAAACAGAACCTTAGAAAGGGTCTGTGTCTCGGAACCACTTCTACCTGAAAGTACGCGTCCTTCAGGTCGATTGTCACGAACCAATCTCCAGGACGGATACACGGTAGAATGCAGCGGACCATCGACATCCGAAACCGAAGCTTGGCCAGGCTTCGGTTCAGACACCTCAGGTCCAAGATTTGTCGCAGCCCGCCTGATTTCTTGGGGACCAGGAAGTATGGGCTGTAAAACCCGCGTTCCATATCGGCTGGAGGGACCGGCTCGACAGCTCCTTTTTGTCAAAAGGGCGTCGATCTCCTCTCGCAGGAATGAGGCGCCTGTCCGGGGGACAGGGGTGTGCACTACGCCTCGAAACCTGGGGGCTTTCACGAACTGAATCGTGTAGCCCTGCCGGATTGTCCGGACCACCCACTGTGAGACCCCGGGAAGCTTCCACCAGGCTCCCAGGTAAGCTGACAGGGGTACTGGTCGGGACGTGCTGATGGTCGCCAAGGCGGGGCCGCCGTGAGGCGGACTTGAAGGCGGAATCACCAGGGACGAACCCTGGGAAATGGTCAGATGAGGGAAGGGGAACTGAGCCCGCGCTCTCTGCCATGGCCAGTGGAACACGCGCCCAAGTCTGGGTCTTCGTCAGAGACAGAGGAAGATGAACCCCAGACCGCAGGGCATGCGGTTCCACTATTCTCGGGAAGTACATGAGATCTGTCTTTGACACAATAGGGGCCGTTGTCCCGGAGGACGGCAGCGAGGAGTGTGTGGTGGACCCCCCCCCCCCCCCAGGGGGAGCTGGGTCGGTGACTTGACCCGAAGACAGCTCATGACCTCCCGAGTCGCCAACCTCAGGGGCGCTTCTTACTAGAAGCTCTCGTCTGCCTTCGAGAACCCTCCGAGGTTGAGTGCGTCTTCCGTCGTGCAGGGGTCTTCCTCGGACCAGAGGTCGAAGGCACAGACCGTGACAGGGGACGCTCTCTTTGGCGGCGAACAGGCGGAGAGGGGTCCGGCGCAGAAGCAACGGAACGCCGTTGCTTCCGGCGCGGGACCTTGAGCTCACCCAGACCCTCCGCCTGTTTCCTGATCGTGGAGACCTTTGACGCGAAATCATCCACGGCAACGCCAAAGAGGCCATCTGGTGAGACAGGTGCATCCAGAAACCTGTTACGGTCTTCAGGAAGCATAGTTGCCTGCTCCAACCAGAGATGGCGTTCCTGGACCACGAGTGTGGACATCGTGCGACCAATGTTCAGCGCAGCTGATTTAGTAGCACGAAGCGCTAAATCAGTGGCCGAGCGCAAGTCTCAGAGAGACTGCTGGTCACCACCCCCTTGGTGCATGCCACGGAGGACCTTGGCCTGAAAGACCTGTAAGGTCGCCATAGCATGCAACGATGCAGCAGCTTGACCCGCAGCTGAGTAAGCTTTCGCCATCAGGGCTGACGAAAACTTACCAGCTTTGGAGGGAACAGTCGGACGAGACCGCCAAGCGGCAGCACTGCCAGGGCACAAGAGCACCGCGACAGCCTGCTCCACCCGGGGAATCGCAGAATACCCCCTAGCTGCTGCATCATCCAAGGCGGTGAAGGGGGAGGAGCTGGAAGCCCTGGCAGACAGGGGAGCCCGCCAGAATTTAGTGAGCTCCTCGTGCACCTCCGGGAAGAAAGGAACTTCAGGAGCGCGGGGGGCCGTGCCCCTTCCGATGTTGCGAGGGAGAGCAGATCGTCAGCAAGGTCACACGAGGGCCCAGGCAACGCCGAAGCGCTATCCGAGTCCCCCGCGGACCAGACGGGGAGCACACTCGGGCTTTGGGGACGGTGCGAGGGATCACCTGACACCGGTCGCCCAAAGCCGCAGGTGAGGTTTTTTTTGGGACAGACCCCTCGGAGTCGAAGGCTCACCGAGAGCCGAAGCTCCGGTGTCCTCCTCCTCAAAGAAGGACCGCCTATACCTCAGTGTGCGCGCCGGGAGAGCGTTGCAATGCACGCACTCTCGCAGCACAAGAGCAGCGCAGGCGTGTTGGAAGCCCAAACACTCCACCGCATTTCTCGTGACCGTCCTTCGACGAGATAAACCCAACGCAGCCAGGATTACAGCACGTTTTGCTCATCGTGTCGAGAAAAATGGACAGGATGTGAACAAACGGCTAACACAAACACTGGAGAGGCTAATGCCGGAAGAGACAGAGGTGCAGCGACAGCGGCATGCTATCTGGTCTAGCAGAAGACTACGCTGTATTTGCAGGTAAGCAACCTTCAATCTCAACTGGCGGTTTTAGCGTCAAAGTTAGAGAGGAGAGTCACACTCAGTCCGCTCCGAAGGAAAATCGCATACTGAAGCGTGCGTTACGCCCGGTCTTATACCCGGCTGATTGCTAATCAATCACTCACGCCTGCAAATCAATTTGCCCATTAAACAATTCGGTCCAATCTCCCATGGAGATCAGCTCCCATTCAGTCGGTCATCGACTAAACGTCTCCGGTACCGACTGAAAGGGAACTGAGGTAGTTCAAGCCTTTTATTGTTTTAATGTTTATGATTTTGGCATACAGCTCATGAAAACCCCAAATTGTTATCTCAAAATATTAGCATATTTCATCCGACCAATAAAAGAAAAGTGTTTTTAATACAAAAAATAAATTCTGTTCAGTTATGCGTTCATTACTTGGTCAGGAATCCTTTTGCAGAAATGTCTGCTTCAATGGGGCGTGGCATGGAGGCTATCAGCCCGTGGCACTGCTGGGGTGTTATGGAGGCCCAGGATGCTTCGATAGCGGCCGTAAGCTCCTCCAGAGTGTTGGGTCTTGTGTCTCTCAACTTTCTCTTCACAATATCCCAAAGATTCTCTTTGGGGTTCAGCTCAGGAGAACCAGTAACACCATGGTCAGGAAACCATTTACCAGTGGTTTTAGCACTTGGAGCAGGTGCTAGGTTGTGCTGAAAAATGAAATCTTCATCTCCATAAAGCTAGAGTATGCCAAAATCATAAATATTAAAACATTAAAAAGCTTGAACTACTTCAGTTGTGTGTAAATGAATCTGAAATATATGAAAGACAGAAAATAATGAACTTTATCACAATATGCAAATTTTTTTAGAAGGACCTGTATAAGCTTATAACCTGGAAGCAATACATATTTTCTAGTATGTCCCATCAGGAATGACTAGTGCTGGTCACATGGCTTTGAAAACTTTGTTATAGGCTTGTATTATTTAAACTTGTAAACAGTACATCAGATTCACCAGTTAAGATAAATTCATGCAGACAAAGCTGTAATGGTTTGAAAAACTGAACAGAAAAGCAAACCTTCTCCGCAAGGGACAGCACGGTACTGGCTTGAATTATGGCCACCTGCTCCTCGTTCCTCAGGTTCTGCATCAAATTAGGAGGACAAGCAACGGGGAGTTATTCAATCGTGCAGTAAGACTCACACCTGCTTGTTTTCAACATACTACGTAAAAAGGAAGACTTCTGTTCAAAGAAACAAGAGATTGGGAATTAGAAATGATCAATACAAATATTTTAGAGTCAGTTATGACTAGCACACTTATAGAACTGCGCAAATGGCAGAAAACAAAAAAATGCTTTCAGAAATACAAACAATGATTGTTCCTTTTTGTACAAATTGCAAAGGAACAAAAGAAAGCTCAGGGATGTTGTGGGATGATAGTCATCTGATGAGCATGGATTGTTGAGAATGAACTCATGAGATTTTTATAACAAACACAAAAGTACTAAAGAAACATCCATGAGGGGAATAAACCTGAAAAAACTCTGACGATCCAGGGGAGAGGCAGATAGAACTTATTAACAGGGATGTGGAGACAATTGAGTTTCAACAGCTAATGGAGAGTTATGAAAGCTTAGGCAGAAAACTACCTGGGCCGATAAACTTATCTGTTCTACGAAAAACAACAAAAAGAGCTCACGGGAGCACTCCACCAGAGCACCTGGGAGACGGATATAGGAAACCACGGTGCAACCTGCCTGTTGATAAGAGCCATCTTGGGCCGGATGAGCAGGAAATTGTTAGGAGAATGCTGTGAGTTGAATCAGGCTTTTTTTGCAAGAAATTACAATGATTTCAATTGTATTCATTACTTGGAGATGTTAACTACATAAGGAGACAATAATCTCATTCTCAGATCGTGAAAGCTAAGCAGTCAGATTGTAAGGAAAATGCCAGGAGCCATTTTAGTTTTTGTTGGGGAGTGTGCGACACCCTCAACATCTCGACAGGAGCATCTTCTGAAGAACATTGCCTTCAAGTTCACTGCAGTTAGATAAAGCAGTAGAAAGCCAAACAGAAAAACCGAATTTCACTGGGCTGAAATAAAAACGGCCGACTCAGTCACTCTCCCAGGGCTCTCCGACACACGTCTTCTGTTTCCTCCTTCAGGGAACGGGGGTTACGTAAGTAACCTAGACATTCTTTTTGAAGGTTGGAAAAATATAGATGTTGCAATTTGCCATTCCATGCCTTGAAGACTTGGTACACTCTTTAAAAATCAGGGTGCTCATACAAAATACTAGTTTTTGTTGCATGGCGGATTCATTTTTGCTTCCATCAGTTTTAGTAATCGGAAGAATTTGTGATCCTAGGTTAGATTATTAACCTTCATTTCATGTTACAAATGGTTCAATAAAACTAAGCATTGTGAAAAGTTTGGAAATTGTTCTGATTAAATCCATACTCTTCTATGCTGAGCACTGTATATACATAAAATATATATTAGAGTTGAGCCAGATACAAAAATAGGATACAATTGCGTCTGACTATTTGATCTGTAGAACACAGTGTCCCCCCCCCTCTCTCTTACCCACTCACTCATTTAATTAAATAAATAAATAAAAACAGAAAAAAAAGTTATGTTGAAATGAAAACTCTTGTTCATTCCATTTTACTTCATAAATACAACCGCATGTGTTGTGTTCATTGTTGCTAAACTTGTTCTGTATATAGTTTATTTGTTATCATGATCAAAACCACTGATCTGAAGTGGTTTATTATATATATTATAAATATATCCAGTATTGCCGCTTTCTAACTGGGACAAAAAAAGAGCACCAATATTACTCCCATCTTAAGGGAACTTCACTGGCTCCCAGTAAAGTCCAGGATTCAATATCAGGCCCTCATCTTTATTGTTAAATATCTTTATTAGTAATATACAGCCCCACTAGAATATCTGCTCCTTACTGTCTAAAGTAAATTCTAAACGTTTAGTGCTGTGGAACTCACTGCCACTGTCCCTTAAGTCCGTCACTAGGCTGGGGTCCTTTAAAGGAAAACTAAAAATCTTTTTAACATTTGGTAATGAGGAAGAGTGCAGATGGAGACTCAATTTAGTGCTGATGAGTTTTTGATGAGTTGTGTTTTATATTTCTGTGTAGCATTATTAGCACTGTTTAGCGCCCTTGTCAACCTTGTTGTTGTGGTGCGGCACTTTATAAATAAACTTTGATATGATGTGATTTGATTCAAACACTAGTGCAGTTTATACAGGCCCACACCTTTGACACCTGAAGTATTGATTTAATAATAAACCGCCATTGATTAGCATGTGATCAGCCATAGCTTCAGAAGTCTGTGTGGTGTTCTTGGGTCGATGCTCTGGATGTTTTATTCATGAAGGAAATAATGCACAGCTTGAAAAAAGGCAGTCAAGCAAACCTCATTAACCTAAAAAAAAAACTACATTTTGAACAGAATTTCAATTAAATTTAGACAACACTAATATAGCCCTAGTTTAAAATCTTACACACATAAATAAACCAAAGAATCATATCAGCTTATGAAAGCAGGGCATCTGATGTCTCTTTTAAATGGTCCTGATCTGACGACCTCCAATGACCTCCATGAAACACCCCTTTAAGCTCCCGTGCTACAGTAATGGCCCCTCACATTTTGATAATAATTCATAGGGATATTTTTTATAAACACAAGATAATCAGAAGAATGCTAAAACCCAAAAAGTAAGTGGCTAAGCTTCAATAAAACTTTAAACAAACGAGAAAAGATGTAAGTTTGGGATTCAAAACTATACAGAAGTGTTGAGGTACAGAGTATGGATTGTCAAGTGTTCTGTAAGGTACCCCATTGTCTCCCAGTATATCGAGCAGCTTTATGAGGTCTGGTATGCACACGTCCTGTTGAGAACAGAAAAAGGAGCGAATCATGACAGGATTTCTCAGCTAATAGATGCAGGAATGTTCCTGAAGAGCTCTTACCTTTACACCTTCCTTGATGCAGTAGATCTGCAGGGCACTCACTCCTTCAGAGAACGGGTGGATTTGGAGGGTAAAGGGAGGCGATCTCCTCTCACGTTCCTGACAGATAACATCAAACATAGATGTTTTCTGTTTTATCTCTAGTCTGCTAAGGTTTGTTATAGATTTGATCTCTCACCTCCAGCTCCAGAATGCGAAACTCAAGTAGTTCATTCTGATCTTTGGAGTCCTGTAGCTCCTGCTGCACCTTTCCACTCTCGTTCTCAAGCTTTTCAACCTTTTAAACAAAAAGACACAGCACTGATTAACCCTAGATAAGACTTTCCATTTGGCTATTTGTAACCTTCTATGTCAATCAAAATCTGTAAATAAACTGTGTAAAATGAAGTGGATTTCAAGTGTTTAAACACAGAGCATGGTCATAGGATTCTCAGAGAAACCCTGCAGTCTCTACTGGCACAGAGCCAAGAGAGGTGAATTCAGGACACACAACTGTAGGGAAGTCTCACAGAGAAAAGAGGGGTTATTTGAGGACTCGCTTCCCTCTCCCTCAGCAAGAAGACCATACATTGGCTGTATCCTGCCCATTCTGACCAGTTCAAACAGCATAAAAGACGCTGATGAGTGTCATTCGTTGCCGTTTTGGGACAAGGCACGGGGAACCTATGTCTCTCATTGCCCTGAGAACTCTCAGTCTTTCTGAGTTAGTCTCTGCCTGACTTCGTCATGCAAAAGAACTCTCGAGAGGATACACCAGATCTTCCAGCAAAGTAATTGTTAGGAAGGAAACATATGACAGACCCAGGTTTCTTCTTCTGTTTGAGATCAACTAACCAATGTGTATTGCTACCACCTTCTGGATTGCAGTGAGCATTCCAATCAGAGCTCTGCACTTTTTCCATACTGTTAATAAAACCAATTTGAGATACAGACCGGGGCTTTTGGGAGTTGTGGTCTTTTATACCCACTGTGATGACGGTAGGAGGTGATTGGCAAAGGTGGTGAGTTGTGACAGAAGATGATGATCATGAACAGAGCTGCAGGTCTGTGTTGACATGAGAACTGTAGAATGACATCCACACAGCCGCACGAATAAGTTATTTACCTTACTTTTAACTTAATAAGGATAACTTGATGACTTCTTGCTACATACCACATTCTCAGAAAATGGTCAGAGCTGAAAACTGCTGATAATAATTATAAGAACTTTATCGAGAGATTGTAGCTTAATAGACAAAGCGACAGAAAAAGTGTGTACTAACAAGTAAAATTACAGCAACGCCTGTTGTTTGTAACAAAAAAAAATGTTTTTGGTCTTGGCCAGTCATGGTCTTGATCTTGTCTCTGTATTCTCTGATCTCAGCTGGGTCTTGGTCTCAATGCTCTCCGGTCTCGGGTGGGTCTTGGTCTCGGTCATGGCAGTCTTGACTACAAGACTACAGCCTACTGATAAAAAACCAAACATTCAGTCAAAACAGGTCCATTTGTTTCATCCAGTGGGTCAGCTGAACCCCAAACTGGCAAAAATGTTAGATTTGACAGATCAGGGTGCGACAGCAGAGCAATTTGAGTAAAACTGGCTGCAGTTTCACAGATTGAGTTTTGCAGACTAAATAGCTTGAGACCTACATAGTGTTGTTACATAGTGTACACGCTGCAATGCTATTGTCTGCATTCTCTGAAATACATTGCTGTCTATCCACAGCAAAGCGAGACAGGATCGCTGGTTTTGACCAAAAAATGGATAATAACTTCACTCTAAAATGGGTCTGTTTTGTCTTGGGGAACAACTCGGCTTGCGGCTGTCTCTATGCTCCTCTGGTGTAATATTGTCATGTTTGATGGTAGAAGACTTCTGTTTCCTCATACAGATGATGCTTCTTAATATAAAGTGGGCAGTGGGCAAAATGGTAACAACAGCCGAATCAATGTTTTGGTGCTAACACCTCGTCCTTTTTCAGAGTGGAAACTTTCTCAGGCTGAAGTTTCATCCCGAAGCAAAAACTAATTCATGATTGTGCCTTAGAGGCAGATTTTGTTAGGAAAAGAAAACCTTACAACAGCAGATTCAGTAGTTTATTTTCTGTAAAATTGATTTAAAACGGCAGTGGAATGTTGTTTTTATTTTCTTTAAGAATATATTAGAAGAGTTATTCCATTAAACCCACTGTAGTTTGGCAGTTAAGTATAAACTGGATCGTGACGCCTAGAGCTCAGAGATGGAGTGTACAGAAAGCACATTATATATTGAGAAACATAGTGGCAAAATTAAACTGTTTCATGGAAATCATTGTTCATTAAATGTTAATTTAGCTGAGTTATTTGTTAAAAAAAGGAAGATATATTAATGAATCACAAGGTAATCACTATATATTTATTCATTCATTCAAACCCACTTATTCCCTTCTTTGGGGGTCATGGGGTCTGGGTGTTAACACGTGGGAACTGAAGTCTTTTGCACTGACTGTATTAAAAAACTGAGGAGCGTCATTTTGTGGAGGCCTGTAAATGTCTGCTGCATGTAAGTGGAACATCGAGGGCAAACGACAACCATTGGGACTGACACATGAACCGTTGCTCACATGCTGCAGAGAAGTGTCGCAGTGAGTCTTTGTGAATGCTTTGGGCAAGGCTTGTCAGTCAGTTTAAGCCCAGACCAGCAAATGCTGCAGGGCTTCAAGCAGCCTGGGAAATGTGGTCAGCAACTGTTATGATTTGACTACATTTATTGCTTTCTGTTCAATTGAAAAATCCTGGTTAAAAGGAATGCCAAAGAGGAAGCTATGGGATAATGCAAAGACATATATTATGGGGTGTAGTATGTTCCAGTGTGATTTAAATCACCATTACTAAACAGACTAAATATGAAAATGACGAATTCATCTTCTGGTATGCATGTCAAAGAAAAATGGTGCAGTTGCAAATGGTGATTAATCCTGATTAATTTTCTGATTAATCTGATCGCACACACACAGATATGGGGGTCCTCCACTATGCCCCTGGTGTAGAGACTCTCAAACAAAAAGAGTCTGCAGCACCATCTAGTGGTCACAGGCATGTATTGGCCTGGAAGAATCATAATGGAATTACTGGCAAGTTTTTCTACTCAATCCAAGGTTAAGCAATAGTTAGAAATAGATGAGTGTCGGCATGATTTGTTTTCAACCTAAGAAACAGTATCGGCGTGTGGATCAGGAAATATCTGTCACCATAGACTTAGGATGTCAGTAAAATCATTAGTTGGCACTATTTAACCATTTTGTAGTCACCCATTTTGTGAAATGTGAGCATGTTTCATTTTAAAAATGTAAATGGTTTATGAATTAAATCAGAACTCTCCATAAGATCTGGGGAGTAAATTCAATCTTGTGAATGGGTGCACACGTACCTTTTCTATGAGCTCCTGGTTCCTCATGAGGAATAGCTGCTTCTCTTCCACCCACCTGGAGTCCTGCGATTAACCAAAACGAATGTATTCAGACAGAACAGTGACTTCCTGTGCATTGCTGCTATGGTGGTCTAACAAGGATTACATTCAGGGATGGGGGTTTAATATGACTGACGGCAAAACCACCTTGCTACTTTAATCATAATCTGATTTAAACATAAATTAGTTTTCAATGGAGCATGTAATTGTGATTCCGCAAAATATATCTTTGTGGATTGTACTCGTTTTAGCTTTGTTCAATCGGAGCAGCTGTAGTCTTGCAGAGCCGGCAAAGTGTGGTGTTTTTTTGCAGGTTTCAGTGTTGAAAACTGTTTTTGACTTCCACAACTGCCTTAAACAAAACTCCTGGGGGTCTTTTAAAGAAGGTGCGCTGTGAACTTCACATGCTTTTGTGAATGTAATGTTTAGTTGATTTTTATAATCACTCATTTTCACTACACACAATCTTTTGCATATGGCTGCACTTTTTTTGGCGGCGGAACAAAAACAAGGATGACAATAATCACTAAACTAATCAGACTGCGACTTCAGGGTTCTCAAAGTGTTGTCAGAAAACTCTTCCAAATGCATCAGACGTTCAGCCAACTTTTCGTGGGTGTGACGTCCGTGGCTGAGACTGAGCACAAGAAACATTTTCAATCCACTAATGTAACTTCAGTCATGGCAAACCTCTATTTCTCATATTAGAATCTGCATTTAGCTGGTATCTCTTAGCTGGTATTTGAAAATTTTTGATAATTAATATATGTAAACACTTTAATCATTTTACAAAATTCCAGGCAAAACTACTCAGTTATTTTTGATGTCCTCATCATCACATTTTTATTAACAGACATAGTTCTAATTTAATACGTATGAAATTAAAATGGTTATTGTTTTAGATATATTTTTTTTATGTAATTGTGAATAGTTCTGAAGTTTAGTAGATTGCATTTTTTTGTTGGAGTTTTCCATTGGTAATTTTAAAGTAACTTTTATGGAGCTCGAACTCAGAGGAAATTTGGTGAGTGGACCTTTCAAGTTTATATTTGAGTACCGCTGCTAGATCCCATATTAAACTCAATCTAGGGAGCTTTCTCATCTGACTTGTTTACTTCCATTCATTCGATTAGTTTGGTCTGTTTGGGCAGGTGAGAAAGCAACAACTGAACTCTAGACCGCACAAAAAAAGCGGTCTTGAGCAGGTCTCGGACCGTTTTCAAGCGAACTCTAGAGCGGTTCGTATCTGATCATAAACACAAATGAAGACGACAAACACATGCTTTTTTACCGAAGACAGCCACCATACTCGCTCGCGTATGGCATTATGGGTAGGAGGTTGAGAGTAGTTTGTAATCAGAGCATCATTTGTCTCAGAAGCGATTAATTTAAATGATAAAGTAAAAGCTTTTTTTTTTTTAAACTTCAGCTACAGAAAGTAATTAGATACTGAGTTTCAGGTGAACTGTTTCCTCACATACCTGTCCTTTTAAAGCAAGCTCTTTCTCCAGGTCTTCAATTTTAGCCTTAAACCTCTGAGCTTCTGCCTGGAGCTGCTCGTGGACCTACAAAGACATAACAACACTTAAACATGGACATAGCATTTCATGTTCAGTAGAATGTTATTTGGAGAAAAAACATTCAGAAGTTCAGAGGAGCAGAGCTGTGCTTTGGGTGTAATCAAATCTCTCAAACCTGATGGTAGTCACAGTTTTGTAAACATGAGTGCTCCAACACGCCGTTATTAGGATGTTGCTCACCTTGGCCTCCATCTCTGCATCTAGCACGCCTCCTTTCTGCTCCTGCAGGATGGCATATGCTCTCTGAAGAGCCTGGTACTCCCGGGTCAGCTGTTTAAAGCGCAGCTCTGACTCCTCAGAAGCCAGGCTCTGCAAACAGAATGCTTTCATTCCTGAACTCAATCTTGGATGTAAGAAACACTGCTAATAAATACCCTTGGTTTGTTGTGAAGCCCGAAGCCTTACCTCATCCAGACACTTCAAAATTACTTTTACACATGGTGTTTGAGGTGGAAAGCACTATGAGTGAAAAGAGAGTGTCGAGATGACTTGGTTTACAGCTCGATCTGTGTTACAGTGCTCGAGCTCACGTGGACCGTTTCCAGCCGTTCATAGAAATACAAGTGTGAAATAAAACAAGTTTTCATTTACAATTTCTTAAGGCCTCTTGCTGAACATGACTCTAAGTTAATCAAAACATGCAATATTTTACATCTGAAAATGTTTTATTGCCTTAAAACACTTGTTAAAATAAATCGGCTATTAAACAAATCATTGGTTTTTCCATAAGGATGTACATTATTGGAGTGTCTTTTGACACTGCTCTGCATTTAATTAAAGCTGCCTTAATCTGAATACACTAAACACACTCCTCTTCTGACCTGTTCTTTTGATACCAAGCGTTTAATGTCATTTGGTTGTAGCATTTGCTATGCCAAAATGTTTGGAAATCTGTATATATATTTATTCCGAACACTGACCTCATCAAGATCTTCATCTGGTGTGGCCGGGGTTCGATCCATGCGCAAAGAAGCCACTGAAGAAGTCTCAGAATCCATTGACTCTTCATCATAACCATAAAAGGTATCTACGACAATATGTCTCTACAAAACAAGGCCAAATAACAGCTTGAGATTGTTTGGACACAACAAATGAGTATTTTATTAACTCATGTTTGTGCGGTCAGTCAGTGATAGGCATGTTAAAAAAAATCAGTGCCAATATAATTATCACGTTATACCACGTGGCAGAAGTACTGGGTGCCATCAAACCAACATCCCTGCAAATTCCAATGAGGCAGATACACCTCTAGTGTAGGGCTTTCACCCAAGGTAGGGCTTTGCCGGCTCGTGACCGGACCTTAAAGGGGTTAAGTGATACCCTGAGCATGAATCCAGTCCAGTAACCGGATCCGAGCTCCAGGTTGATTTCTTCCGCAAACATTGCCTGGTTATCCCCAGTCCTCTAGAAAACTATCTATAAAGACTCTTTAAACTTTTGCTTCACTGACTCCAAAGGCGCAAACGGAGGCCCCTGGAGTCCCTTGTGGGATAACAGAAAGGCCCCATCAGTGTACTAATGAGGGCCTAGAAGCAAAAATAATAGCCACATAGATCTTTCAGACCATGAGTTCTCACTTCTTCTACTAGGGTTGAACGATATTGGAAAAAAATTACATTGCGATATTTTTTTCCAAATGATATATATTGTGATATTGAGAGCCAAAGGTCCGGGTTTGTTTTTTCTCAGCTGTGGAATATAGTAGAGTAGTTCCTGAAGACACAACCCAACCTTGCCACAGGTTTTCCCTTCATCAGAAAAAATCTCTATAAATATAAATATACCCTTGTGTTTCTATACAAAAATTAGCAAAAGATAAAAATAAATTAATGAAGCAATATGTTGTTGGAATCAAGAGCATGAGCAGTTTTAAAAGCAATATTATAAACAGTCAATTTATATAATATCAAAAATGACACTATATATTGAAAAAACATTATTGTTGGGAGTAAACCCTGTTTATAAAAACTTTTATTACATTTGACTGTGATTGAAAAATGCACAAAACTCACAGCGGCTCTCGATGATGGTATAAACACTGTTCACTATTTCACTATTTACAAGTGTTTTGACACTGAAATCTAACACTGTACGGCGGAAGAATTGAGAGGAAATAAGGAAAATAAGACGCATGTGCGCGAATGTGGAATAATAATCACGGACAGAACACGGTAAAACAGTTAAATCTAACTCTAATAAACCTATTACTGCTACTAAGACAATGCTTATATTATTATATACAGTATAAATATTATATTTACAGTGAAATCTCTGATAAACTGTTGCTAAAGCGATCACAGGAAATCAATCACTCGTCTGTCACTGCTCTCCTGGTGAAAGGTCTGTTTCTCTCTGTTTGTCGCTGGGGATTAACTTCTGTTGCCCACCCGGAAAAAAACGTGCTCTTTGGACTACCGTGTTATTCCGTGTAACACGGAAAATTATAATCTATTAATGGTGTTCCCGCTCCCGTTGATTTTTATTCCCGTCCCATCCCGATCACGAGATTAATAACAAAAGTTTATCCTATCCAACAGGAATCCCACGGGAATCACAAGACCTGCGGGAAATCCCGACAAATGTCATCCTCTATGAGGTGTCACACTGGAAAAATTGCGCACCTCTTCATCGCGCATTTTTAGTTGTGAATGGTTTCCGTGCCGCTGCTCACCGCTCACAATCACTGTGGAGGCACACGGAACATACATGTCACCCCAGCAACAAACTGGTGTTTTACTACATGATGCTACCGTTCTGTTATACACCCTGGGCTTCTACCCCTCACATCGTGGTTCCGGAGATGTGACTATCGCGCAAGCGCACATCGTGATGTCGATGTCAAAACAGAATATCGTTCAGCCCTATCTTCTACATAGCAGAAACACCTGACCCCAAATTGACCCCATTTCCAAAATCCCACAACCAGGTCAAGGAAGCCAATTACAGGTTGAGTCTCCTTCAAAGGCATAGAGTCATTGTAGAGCATGAATATGCATCTTAGCACATCTTCTTGGGTATAGAGGCGCTGGCAGTGAGTGTTCTAGACACAAAAAGGTCCACTGGGCAATGCTTTCACCCCCGATTGTGCAACATCGAGACGGAGAGCACTCTGGATCAGCCATGAAGAAGGAAACCTGTACGTGCTAGGGCAGAGCATGCCATACTGACGAGAGCCACATGGGCATGTTGGAACCCGAAGCACTCATTGCTGAGCTTGTTGGCATCCTTTGATTAAATAATTTCTCAGCATCTAGAAATCTAAAAAACTCAACCGATGTTGAATGAGTCATTAAAAAGATAATTTCCGAGTTGGTTTTGTACTGATGAGGTACATGTGAGGCACAACCTTCACTTCCTGGGGCATTACAGTGGTTTACCAGTCTGGGCTTAATGAAACTGCACTAGAATGTCACAAGTCTTTAAAAGTATTTCAACAGCTGAGTGTGCACAGTGCACAGGCCATCTGGGTTTTGTGTCCTGTGAGGAGGCGTGGCCTGCTAACTTCACGCTGCGAAATGAAGAGATTCTATTGGCCCGTCACTAGTGCTTGAAAAAGCCTCCCTGATGTGACTGAACTGAATGTGATGTGAACTGAAAGGAAACCTTGTTCATGAGCGAGTGTTTTGTAGTATGTGGTAGGTCAGTGAGTGTTTCTTGAAAAGCATATTATAAAAATAAAAACACAAACTAATGCAGTGGAAAAAAGGACAAGCAAAATCAGCATCTGTCATTTAACAGATCAAAAAAAGCAACAAATACTCTCAGATATATATATTTACTTATTACGAAGGATAAAGTCTTGCACAGTCAATGTTTGCATTTACATAAGTGCCTGTATGCTTTAGATCTAAAAAAGCAGACGATTTTCTTCTGACTCATAGGATGTAAAGTGAAAACAGAGATAGTGCTTGTTTAGGTGAAGCTCACCTTTATTGGTCGATTTCGTTTATGCCTCTTCTTTCTCAGCAGTTTTTCTCTATCCTGAAACAGACAGATCAAGAGAGATTTGGTGCTCTGATGCTGAGGCTTTACTAGTTCCAAACCTGTCTCTTTGAGAAGAAAAGTTCTCACTCTGGTGAGCTCGTCGATCATGGTCTGCTGCTCCAGGACCTGCAGCTTGAGGAACTCAATCTCCTGATCATCACTGGCCTGGTCCAGGTCATTCAGAGATTTGGGCTTCTTCAGAGGAGGATGAGAGCTGATCTTCTCCTTCTGTACACAATAAACCAGTAACATCTGCTGATAATTATGCTCTGGGATTTTTATTTCTGACTGAACTGGATCTCCATAGAGTTGAGTGAACTTCTTAAACACTCATTGTCTGTTTAAAAGAGTAACATAAATCATTTAACTTCTGTTTAAAGTTAGATTATGTGATAAGACTACCAGCTAGCTCTCTGATTAACCAGGATAATTAACACTAACTAGCTTCTCACAGGAGAGCTGCAGCTACAATAATAAATGGTGGTCAGATGAACAGCTGCTGGTCAAATAATTATAATACCATGAAAAGGTTGATTTGGTCAATCCCATTCAAACAGTAAAACTTAACTTATTAATTTCATACTGATGTATTTCAAGTTTTTATTTGTCTGTTTGATGATTATAACTCATAATGAATGAAATTCAAAAAATCAGTATATCAGAAAAATAAGAATTTTAATTAAAGGGGCCATATTATGCTAAATCTTTACGTGTTGTTCCCTCATCAAAAACTTGTCTCGAGTTTTATGCTGAATGTTTCATGCATGTTTGTGTTATACTGTTTTTCTTTTTTTGTGAGCTGGAAACGGCTCAATGTTCCTTGCACCACCCATAGTTCTTACCTCCACCCACTGACCAATCAGATTAATCTTACTACAGCTCATCTCTGTGCAGATTGGGTGCGCTGCCTGACCAGGAAGTGAGAGCAGCAGACCAGCGCTGAACAATAATCAGAAAAGGTTTTCTGTCAATGATCATGGGAAGTAGGTTTGGGTGATGTCAAGCATTTTGGGCATCGACGATGTCCATAGTGAAATGATGACATCGTCCCCATCACCCGCCTAGATTTGGTAACAGACCTAACGTCACAGCGAGCATTGCTGCCTAATAAATTGTAACGCAGCAATATTAGCGGTTATGCTAACCAATCCAGCACCACGCAAAACACCTGAAAGCATAATATACTCCATTTAATATATATATTTTTAAATGTTGGCTCTGAAAACCGAAAAGTACGAACATGGGCATATACTCAATACTTTGCTGAGGCTCCTTTTGTCTGAATTCCTGGGTGGCATGAAGTGGATCAGTCTGTGGCACTGCTCAGGTGCTCTGAGAGTCCAGGTTACACTGATGGTTCCCTCTGTATTGTTGGGTCTTGTGTATGTCTTGTGTGTCTGATGCAATTTCCCCATTGTGGGACAAATAAAGGTTTCTTGATCTTGAAAGGTTTCTTGATCTTGATGAACATTCTTATTCGGCACAAACTCTGCAAACCAACACCGTCCCTTGAGTCATGTACGAACATTATTATCTCTGTGTGGAACCTCTTTATGTCATTTTCCCCTAGACTGTGTAACAAGTTTAAAGTCGGATTCATGGTCACAACTCTGTATTTTTGAGCACAGTTTTATTGAGTTGTTGCACGGGTCAAGGGGGGCTTCAACATGTAGAGTGAGCTCTGTTGCTGCAGGAACTGTTGCCTGTTAAGAGTCAGGCCGACCCTGGGTGTTCTGTGAAGTACTGCGAGGTATCCACATTGAGTTTGGTACCAATGGACTTTGTCATTGCTATCAGGAGCTCAAGGATCTTCTCTGGACAATATGAAGCCTACCATGATTGGAGTTAGCTTAAGACGTTCCCTTAAAGTTTAGTATAAATAAGTTTGGGCCTCCTCAGAAAACACAGTGGAGCCACACCAGCTGATGACGTCGAACCCAAGCCATCACTGACTGGGAACTTTATACTGGACTTTATATATAAAGCGGCGTATCCTTATGACACAACGAGAGGGGAAAATACGACATAAGAGACAGAATCCTCAGTGCGGCTCGTCAAAAAGTTGCTTTTAATTGTGTTGTATGGAGTGGTTTATGTTCTTATCTGTGGTGGTATAAATGTCTACAAGGAAAAAATGAAATAGGTGGAGCTGGGACTAAAACTCCTGTCTATAAAATGTTTTCGGCGGTTCATAAACATTTTTTTATGTTTTACTTCTTTCTTATTTTCAAATCTAAGGCACAGATTTTGTGGAATCAACCATATACTCAGCAAAACCTTCACTTCCAGTTACATCCTCCCTGTTTCTGAGCGATTGTCACATACACTGTGTAATAAAATCTGTGCATTAAGTGTTACACTAATTAACAGCAAACTCTAATTACCACTTTTCACCATTTCGTTTAACTGGGCGTTTTTACACTGGACAGGAGAAACCAAAACATCTCTGAAACACATTAAAGTTTTGGATACTTCTTTGGAACTCACCATCTCCAGGTTCTCCTTGGTTATGGATTTTAGTTTGTCCTCCATCCTCTGCAGAGACTGGCTGAGCTCGTCATTTTTCTTGTTCAGAAGTTTGTTCTTCTCCAGTAAGGGCTTGCACTGTTTCTCAGTTTCCCGAACACGTTTCAACTGAGACAGAGCAATTGACGTATATTTAATCGTTTGTATTTTTAAAATCATTGTCAGCACAACATTCTTCGTATTTAAATTCCTGATGGATGAATGGCAGCATACCAGTTCATTCCGTTCATCCACTAAGATCGTGTTACGATCTTCCAGTTTACGAATGGTGGCTTTGAGTTCGCTGATGCGCTTCTGGTTTCTTCTCAAGTCCTGAAACACATTTCACACAGTGAGACTGTAACAGCTCGCTGCCTTCTTGCGGCAGTACAGGCAGCGAGCTGTTACAGTTTATAGATGCATGGTCACATTACTGCTGGCAAGAGGAAATGGTAGAATCTGAATATGAACCGAAGACCTGAAATCAGGCTAGCGACAAGTCACTTGATGCCCAAGGCCAGGTTTTATTTATATGACACTTACCGGGCAAATATGAGGTGTACAGAAGGAGTACATCCTTCAACAGTTTCAGGGAGGGGCGTACAAAACCCGAAGGCGCAATATCAACAGAATAATTTGTGCTGCCCTCAGGTTTCGGCACGGTACATAAAACTATAACTAGTTACCGTCACTGAGACACCACCATCAAGAAAACTCATTTATTGGGAAAAGCACCAATAGAGCAGTGGCTTCTAGTACCCTTTGCATCTAGAAAAATGTCAAAACGGGGAACAAACTATTATTATTATTATTATTATTTTTATTCTCAGTTTATTATTCTGATTATTATCACATTCTGAGTTTATTTTAATTTTTTATGTTCTACTGTTTTATTGTTATTACATTTTTCACAGGTTGCTTTTTTTATTTAATCTGTGTGTTCAATTCTCACTCATGAAATACGTTTCTTCTATTTTATTACTTTTTTATTTTTTTTTATGTTTTTGAATTGTGTACAATTTTTTTTATATATAAATGTCACATTTCTCATTTTGCACACCTGTGCTTCTAAAGATCAGGCTTTTTTTAACCGCTTGTTTAGTGCAGCACCAATTTATTTATTCTCAAATTTTACAATTTCTTTGTCCTGTACATCTTTAAATGACTTTAAATATTCAGTGTGTTTGCTGTTTTTTTTTTCTTCAGCACCAGCATCAGCAGTGATGTAGAAGCTTCCTGAAAGGAATAAACACATTTTGCATCAGACTCTGTAAATGGGGGCAGCTCCGGTGGACTCCTGGATGCCAGGCTATGAGTGTTCACATGAGATGACAGCAATAACATCTGTTCTGGTTTAAACTTAACGTTCCAAAGATAAGTCGCAGTGTAGCTCTTATCTGTATTAAATTGTTGATTACAGAAAACATACATCAATAATAGTTTAAAATCTTAAAATCATAAATGAGTATTTGCTATACATTGTGAAAGTGTGTGTGCACAATCAAACGGAACATGTTCACCTTCTCCAGACGTACACTCGTTGTCCATCCTGGTTGTAAATAAAAGAAATAGTATTTTCTGTTTTACTTGCTGTTTAAAAATGATTTTGAGCCTGGAAGCTCCTTGAACCCTTAGGTTACAGGGTGCATCCCTCTGCCTACACAGTAGGGGTCTGCAGTGAGCGGTTCACCAGCTCTGTGCTCACCCACGTCTTTGAGTTTGCCCAGGGAAAGCATTGCAGAAACGAGCTCTTTCTGGAAGCCTCCTGAAGGCCCAGCTGCTCACAGCTGTTCACTAATCTGGGCTTAGCAAACACATGCTTGAAATCTTTAGTAGACACTGTTTAAACCACATTTAGCTGTGAATTCAGCGGCTCCAAAGCAGAACGAAAGTCGCTGCCACCTAGTATTTATAGCATCTAGAATCTAAATAGAAACTGAAATTAATTAATATTGGCTGTTCCTGTCTTTTGCCATCGGACCAGCAGAATTTATTATGTTGGCTAAATAACTTATTGTTATTGTGTTTAAACGTATTTTTTTCTTCTTTATCTGCTACTTCTTTCCTGCTATGAGTAGTTGGTTTATATAACTTACAGTCAAAAGGGGAACTGTCAGAACATGATCCGCAAATTCCATGATTTGCAAACGTGGCGGATTACGTCACGGTTTCCCTACATCGTAGTGTTGCGATTAAAGCACTTCAAGGAGAGACTAATATCATTGTTACAAATGGAGTACACGAAAAGAACGTTATCTTTGTATGCAGCCATCTGGCAGTATTTGTGCTGGAGGATGCATCATTAAAGCACACTTTAAAGGTTCATTAAGTGATCATCGCTATAAAGTCGTAACCTCAGCCGCTCGAATCATCTAACGTTTATCAGACACAGCTAGTGAACTCTAACAGTAATACAAATACTATTGTTAATAATAACATTGATTCGTCTCATGTTTCTTGTTTTTACACCACACATTTTTTTTCCAAAAGAAAGATTAAAATATGCTATTTGCAATTTTTAAGGTGTCACAATATTTAAAGCCACATTTAATATTTTTTAAATATTACTTGCCATAAAGCGTTTCCATCGCGACATCATGTGGTACAGGGAAATTGCAAATTGCAAATTGTTCACTTTGCGGAAAGTGTACTGACAGGAACGTCACTGACGCCTCCATAGCAACCAGACTGTTTACTATAGCAACCAATAGGGCATATGATCTCTATCTCTGCTTAGGAAAATCAAAGAGACATGGGGTTTGCTGTCAACATTTAAAAATAGTTTCAAACAGCTTAAAGAACAGCTTAAAGACCCTTTCAGGGTCACAGGGGTCCATTTAACTTTGGGCGAGAGGCGGGGGAACACCGCACTGGACACATTTACACCAAAGGAGAATTTAGATTATTCAATTAATACTGCCGCATACTTTTGGGATCGTACGATTTGAGATTTTGGGGAAGGAAACCCATGCACGCACGGGAAGAACATGCAAACTCTTCCTGGAAGGTCACTGGTGAGCCTCGAACCAGCAAGCCTACTAATTAGAAGGCCACAGGGCTACTGACTGGTTGTAGCAAAAGGCGGTTAGGTCATTGAAGACTACAGTGAAGCATGGTGGAGACAAAACTGAATTTGGTCAGGATTGTTGGCGTTCTCTTCGAGTGTGTCTGGGATTATACGAAGAGACAGAAAGGTGCGAGAAGGAAACATCCAAAGAAGATCTATACTTAATACTCTAAAATGTTCAGATCCTCGCCAGAGAAACTCAAAGTGTACTTACACCAGATTGATTAGAATCTCTTTTCATTAATGTTTGAGCAGTATTGTAAAAGTCTAAATATATGACAGGACCCACAATAACAAAAAATAGAGATACATAAAATGTCTTACTTCAGAAAAAACAGAACATATTTCGTTCTGCTAGACTATATCTATATCAAATTACATCGATAAGAAAAACCACTGCGTGGTGCGTACACATGTTCGATAACAGCAAACGTGTCTTCCTTTCTGTAAGAACATTGCCTTCCACTAAGACAATATTCTTTGAAGGCATTTCCTCACCGGACTCCCACAGTGCTCCGCACCATCTGCAGCCCGGCCAGGGATCTCACGTTTAGGGCTGCCCAGGTTGCATTCGGCCTCCTTGACCAGAAACAGCTGCTCATCCAGTGCATCCTTCTGGAGCTGCAGCTTCTGTGCGAAACCCGCCGCTGTCTCCAGCTCTTTCTCCAGGGAGAATATTGTCCTGTCTTTTGCCTTGATCTCGTCCACCTGCACGGACACAACTTCATCAGTGATGGCTTCACTCATTCTTCTGGACACTTCTAAAACATTAGCACAGCTTCAGAGTGAATTGGTTATTTGAGCAAAAGATAAATCCCACGCCTGATTGTGTGTCCCCCAACCACGGGAAGGACATTTATGGAATTAATTCTGTGCCAATAAATCAAATTTCAGCTAAAACTAACAAAAATAAATTGATTACAAAGAAAAAAAATCAGCCTGAAAAAAATAATTAAGTAATTTCAATAAAAACTTCTTTGTTTTCAGCTTCGGTTTTGCTTCTCAGAGTTTGGATTACGCTTTCAGCATCTTCACCTTTGCTTTCTAATTTTTTAACTTTCAATGGGGTGGGGATAACAGTGCTTCGCCCTTATTTGCTAGTGAGGTTTTGATTGGCACCTCAATGTTTTTTCACCAGTAATTTTGAGAATTGTATTTGATTTTATTTGTGAATAAATGCATATTTATCAGCTCATCTAGCAAAACAACTCATTTATTTTACTTTAAACTGGAATTATTTTATTTAATACTGGATTCACTTGAATCAAGACCTTTATTTCGAAGCACAGCCAAAATCATTTGTTTTACATTCAGCATGAATCACTAAAGATGACACACATAGCGCGGCAAAAACGCTTTCGTTAAATCTCTCATATTTTAGCTTGCAACACAACAGAACCTCAGAAAAAGAGAACAATCATGTAAAACATTCACAAAACCAATATTATGAACGCATATAGCATCCCATTATGCTCTTAAATTTACCTTTATATCCTCAAAAATACATTTCGATCGAAGGAGAAGCAAGTTTTCACGGCTTTAACATGCCGAATCTTAAGGACATGCAACACGAGGCGTTTGGTGTTTTCCATTGTGAATAGTCTCCCTCGATTTGTGAAAAAATCAATTTTTTTTACTTTTATGATGAATATATACAAGCAACATTGTATTGAATAAGCCCTTAGTGCTTGCTTTTGCTCCGGGATCTGGAAACGTGACGCCTTTTCAAATTATTCACCAGAGATCACTGGTGGAAAAAAGCTTGTGCGCCCGGTTCATTGCGCTGCCAATCAAAATCATACTAGCCAATGAGTGAGAAGCAGTGTTATCCCCACCCCCATGGAAAGTTTGAGCCAGAATTACAAACTTTTCAGGATCGCAAATGAAAAACTAGAAAGCAAAGGTGAAGATGCTTAGAGCGTAATCAAGACTCTGAGATGCGAAACTGAAGATGAAAATGAAACCAACAAAGACCGGAGTTTATTTAAAATCGATGTTGATTTTTTACTTGATTATTTTTGTTTACAGGCTGATTTTTTGTCTTTGTAATCAAATTATATTTGTTATAATTTTCCATAAAGCTTTGCCTTCTTTGCATCTGTCTGTCATAAACCTGCCTCACCACCCTAAACATGCCCAAAACCCTGTCAGACTCATCAGAACCAACTTAATACTCCTTCAGCATCGTTTTTAGGTATACGTTGTAACCAGCTCACAATCCAACCAATGAACAGACTACAGGAGCTTACTAGACTAACTTAACCAGTTCGCAACTAACTTAAATTAGTTCAAGAGCACCTCCAAACCATTGTAACTCAGCTCCTGAAGAATTGAGTTTATTTTCAGTACCTCAACCAACAATCCCTAGTTTAAAGAGGTCGAAAAAACATTCCGATAGCCTCAAGCGTCTAACTTTCATAACTGCAGCTCAAACATCTTTGATCACAAATAGGAAAGGAATGCCTTACCAGTCGTCGAATGTCCCGCTCACAGTCCCACTTGATCTTGGTTATCTGTTCCTGATGCGCCTGATGCTCGGTGCGCAGGTCCCCAGCTTTCATCTTATCGGCGATGATCATGGTGCTGAGTGCTTCGTCCGTCTGTCGCTTGGACGATTTGAGTTCGGTGATTTCCTGGAGAAGTTTTACCCGCTCATGGTCAAAGAAACGGCGAGCTTCCTCTCGCGCCTCCAGAGTTAGGGCAGTGCGCACTTTCTCTCCACTGCCATCCCGCAGTGCGCTCAGGGCAGTCCGTAGGCGCTGGATCTCACCTTCTTTAATCTTAGCAGTTCGGGCAATCTCCTGCTCGTGCTGCCGGGTTAGTGATTCCCTAAGCGTGGCAAGCTCCTTCAGCTTCTCCTCATGCCAGCGGGCACGCTGCTCCGTCAGGGCCACCGTGTGCCGGTGCTGCTCCTGTTCGCGTATGCGCTTACCATCTTGCACCTTCTCCCGCTCTAACTTGGTCACCTGAAGAGCACAGGAAACATTTTGCTAGCTAGATGCATAACGGGGGGGTGGTAATGTGACAAAAGCTGAAGATGGACCTCGATGAGTAAATGAAAGGCTGATACTTGTTCCTTGTTTCATGACTCTTTGAAACTACCGAAACACATTGGTGGTCCGAATGGAAATTCAGATCATTTCGCCTGATGCAGCGCGCTGTAACCCCTATCATAAACAGCTATCATGACATAATCCAGTGTACTCTGTTTGATGTAGCACAAATGTTTAATGTCATGTAAAGTTCTCTCCCCCTCACATCGCTCACATATTACAAGAAAACGATTCAGAATTTCCCTTACCTTGCATTTTTCCTGGTGCAGTTCAATTTGTATGTCGGTTAATTTGGACCTGAGGTCTTCGTTGGCTGCTTGCAGCGCAGAGATGAGCGCCTCTGGCTTCTCTCCCTTGACTCTGCCTTTCTTTGCCATTGACTCAGATGCTTTGGGATCCTCACACTCTCTGGACGTCCATCAATACGTGTTACTCTGACGTTTCCAGTTCCGTCTTTTCCTCATTATTCTTACAGTCGGTAACCTGCAGTGGGAAGGGAAAGTGATTACACAGTAAATGTCTGTATTCTAAACATATATCATATACTAAATTTCCTGCTTTCCCAAATTTTCTAATGCAATAAAAGTGAGGTTTTTTTTCTATCAAAAGCTGGCGTCTGGAGCTCCTCAAGCATCTGTGCTCCTACAGTTCACTGGGGACCTACCCATTCACGCTCACATTGACTGGGGGATATTTACAATTACATTTTATTTAATTTATTTTTAATTAGATCGGCGCCAAATGGCCATGCTAATCAAAAGTAAAGCTAATGTTAGTTGCTGCTCATGCGTAACCAAATCTGCTTTACTGCCTCTACGTTTTTTGTGTGATAAAATGGATCTTCGCAGTATCTTTACTCAATATAAAACTTCAAGCTCGTCATCTAATTCCGAGAGACCTTCGGCGAGTTCTGAGGCTTCGCAGTCACTCGCGTGGGTAAATATTCTGACTTCTGAGACAAAAGTGTTGGATAGCACGTTTCCTAAACATCAAATTGGAATTTGTCAGAGTGAACCGTGGATTTTCGTGCAGCCACTATGTCAAATACAACTGGAAGAAAGAAGCTGTGTTTTGTTTTTGCCGCAGACACTTTATACAAGCAGGTCCAAATTTGTAAAACATTTCTGCGTTCTGCACCTTATGTCTACGAGTACAACACAAGAACCTATACAGGCATTTGTTCAGGGTTCTTTATATTCACTCAGAAGTGAATATAAAGAAAAATACAGATTTGTTTACAGGGTGCATGGTTCAGACGAGTTCATTAAATGTTGAATTTCACAACTTGATATCATCTTTTTTTTTCATAAAATAAAGTACAATCAAACAATCTGAGGCTTCCGTCTCTCGGAAAATTCAAACTCTGCCTATAAAGTACAAATAAAGTAAACAAACTCCACCAACAAAACCTTTGGCTGGGATCTACCTTCTGAGAGGCAGCTCTGTTCAAACAGGAAACACAATGCAGTAGGCAAAGAAAATGTGATGAAAGCCAATATGTAAACAAACAGTTCTTGAATGTCTGATATAAAACATATGGTTACTATCAGTATATTCCCACACTTTGTGTAAATGGCCACAAGAGGTCACTGTAGGTTCTCACTTACCTAATTTCGGTTACTGGCTTTAAAACCCCGGAATCTGTATAGTCACACCACGAACACTCATTCAAACGCTCTCACCTTAGAAGCCTGGTGGCAAATTCCGTGACAACGTAAGTTTACGCAAGTTTTCTAAGCACGATGATGTGCATTTATAATGTTGTTTGTCTTTTGTTACTTTGTGTCATGTTTACATTTGTGTGTGTTTAGCCCGATGACCATCCTGAAAGTAGGAAGCTACATGTTTAGAGCTAGCACCCCTTGGTGAGTGAGGTGTGTAATTTATGTCCGTATTGCAAATATGGAAAATTGTATCAATGTTTAAATAGTCTAATTTTGAAACTGTTGTGTTAGCTGAGTGAATTGCTGTGTATCGTATACATAAATGGGTAGAAACTATTTGTAAGCTTGATTTGTGCAACCTGTACTTTTTACTACGTTTACTTCCAGTTTTCACGGTGTTTGTGCTGATTATGGATTAAACTCACTACACCCGTCAGAGACTCTCTGCTTTATTTGAAGAAAATCAAGGGCTGCTACACTTTGACTTGTTTGCTTTTCAAGATTGATTGTTAGCTTTTCAAATGTGAACATTGGGATTATTGTTAATTCTCTTTTTAAAATGTATTCCCTGAGAACTATAATTATGATGAACAACCCGAAGAACACATAAAAATAAAATAATATTCTTAAAATTTACAAGGGTAGCTCTAGAGCACATGTGTCAAACTCAAGGCCTGAAAAAAACTACCGTATTTTTCGGCTCATAAGACGCACCGGCACATAAGACGCACCCAATTTTAAAAGAGGAAGATCTAGAAAAAAAAGATTCTGAACCAAATACTTTTGTGAAATATTTTATATCAACTGTGTAAAAGTTAACAGTCAAACATGTAACATGAACAGACAGTAAACAGTAAAAGTAACAAAAAAAAGGCTGTAATGTTTTACTTTGCCCCCACTCATCATTCTAAAGTCCACCATTCGTTATCACCATCACTGTTCCAGTGCAACATTGCCCCCACATTAGTAATACCGTAATAGCCAGTAACATTGTCACTACATTACTAATAATAGCTAGTAACATTGTCACTACATTACTAATAATAGCCAGTAACATGGTCACTACATTACTAATAATAGCCAGTAACATGGTCACTACATTACTAATAATAGCCAGTAACATTGTCACTACATTACTAATAATAGCCAGTAACATTGTCACTACATTACTAATAATATCTAGTAAGATTGCCCCCACATTAGTAATAATACAGTGGTTCTCAAACTTTTTTAGTCGAGCCCCCCTGTAATCAAACACTCCCTAATTGCAGAACATGTTACTTACGCTTGTTATCTCGTATGTACATGTGTGAGATGTACCGTTGAGAGATGATTTGAGTTTGAGTTTATTAAAGAAGAGTTTCAGTCATTGAGATCGTTTTGTTTACCTCGCGAGCGCGAGCGCGCGCGCGCGCGCACGCCCGTGAGAGAGAGAGATAGAGAGCGAGCGCTGGAAACAAGCGTATGCTTTTTGTTCTAATATAAATCCTTTTGATTTTTGTCAGCTTATGAAAACCCAAATAACTCCAAAGGATCAAACTGTCCAAGATTGTGAAACTGTCCAAGTGAATGTTTAGCGGAAATAAAACCCTCACAGACTGAAGACGATGCTTATCGATCATCATCTTATTGTCAGGCTCAAAAAAACATAGCAGACAAACTATGAGCTGTGCCCATTTCACATCTTGAAATGTATTTTAGCGTGAGAAAACGGGTTTGTAGCGTGAGAGATCACTCAAATGTGAGAGTCAGCTGATCTCTGTAGTTTCGCTCGTGACGTAAATATGGATGCGGATGCCAAAGGCATTGTGGGAAATGTAGCTTTTCCCCCCGTTTTCGTTACGTCCGCGCAATGGCAGAGATGGGCGATGACGCCAGCGCGCAGCGCTTGGTAAACAAATATGGCCGCGGCTTCGGCCTAGCTCCGGAGCTCTTACACCTCTCATACGGCCGTTACCGGACTTCGCGGCGGTTTGCATTCGCTTCATAAGACGCACCAACTTTTCCCCCTCAGTTTTGGGGAAGAAAAAGTGCGTCTTATGAGCCGAAAAATACGGTAGATTTAATGCTTTAACTGTGAAACATTTAATATTTGCACTAAAAGAGACAGAGGTGCGGGCGCTTTTAATAAAATCCTATTGTTTTGTCACAGCATTAGACCAACCGAAGGAAAAGTCACTGTCGGGAATATACAGCTCAAAAAGAAATAGGCCTGTATCTCGTTGCTCTTATTAAGGTTTACAAAGTTAATAATTGCGGTAAAATGATCATGAAAGAAGGTAAGAGCGATCAACCCAGGCCTTGTTAGTCAAACAGGTGTATGATGTTGAGTTATCTTGTCTTCAAGCAACGCCTTTTGTATGTTTAGGCACCTGACCCGTAGCTGCTCCGTGTGTGTCACTTCAAACTCAATTTGTGCCGTATCTGTGACATTAGCAGGATGATACAGAGAGTCTGGCTCATTTCCTGCTGCACAGACTTCAGTAGAACACAGCAACAGCCTCCTGGCATCATGACCCAGAATCTAATCATCCACCGGCACACATCTCCAGACAACACACTGTGGCTCAAAAGACAAATAACAACAAGCTGCATACAATAGGTCCTGCTTTACAGGCATTTTAAAACAAACCGGAGGAGTTTTTGCTCCGGTAAAAGAGATCCTGACAACACTAGCAGCAAACAGGTGGAAAAAGTCAATGCTTGGTGAGCTGCTTTAATGAGGTCCTCGCTCTTCTACAATCTGCCAAGGTTCTGGATTTGAGGCTGAGAGAAACTTTTATTTGCAGACGGAATGACCTGAGTGCCTTTCGTCAGAGAAGCTTGCAGCTTTCAACAAAGTCCCGAAGTGTAAGTCTAAGTGTCGAAGAGGAGACTGAGCTACCGTTAATCGAAATGATCTGGAATCTGGAGCTCCTGGACTGGGTGATTGATTCTGTTTTGATACATTTACTTTTTATTAAACAACTTGCATGTCTGACATTTGGGTCAATGCTACCATTAAAACTTCCCAACACAGTGAAATCAGAACAATGCTAAGGGATAAAAGCCAGATAAAAATCATAAATGTTTGGCATGTTGCAAGAAGGAAAAAAAGAGGTGATGGTGATGAGGGTAAAGTTGGGGATAGTAAATAACAAAAGGAAAGTTTTTCCAAGCTTACAACTAAGACACAAATGTTCTAGGATCAAGAAAATGAAATAAGCTATCAGGGTCTGGGTCAGGGTCTGAATTTCTGCAACATAAAATGGGATCTACCTGTATTTGCTGACACAGAATATATTTCACAATTCTAACAATCCAAATTGAGCATCTGAGTAGCCTTGACAGCAGGAAAACAACATTTATTTATGCACTGCACAACTGCTTCATTGTCATATGGCAATAGGATGCATTTGGGTTTCCCCCATACTTCAGCAATGATCAGAGTGTTGGGAGGTTCAAGAACTTGAAGGTGTTGTAATAGCTCTGGAATCTGATAGATGGTGCAGCAGCATTGAACAGATTAATATCGATAGGACATGCACGCTCTTATAAATCAAAGAAATACCAGCAGACGGAAATGTCTACACTTGTGTCAGTAGCAGTTTGTGGGCAAAAGGCTATCCGCTGTAGTAAGGATGAACCTATCCAGATTCTGGGAGGCTGTGCTCGTATTTTTTAGGGAGCTTTCACACGTCGAGTTCGTTTATCTGGTCCGGACCAAGGGGATCAACTGATACATTGTTACAGTGCTCTGCAGATGTAGTCGTCATTCTCACCACACTCACTCTGGTCCGCACCAGCTGAAAACGATGACATCATACGCCCCATTCATTGGTCACATACATCTCATGATTTTGACCCTTAGCATCTTTTACTTCATCGTTTGTATTAATCGCTTCTGATGCAAATGATGCTCGCATTACAAACTAGACTTACAAACAGACAAACTCAAACTAGCTCAAACTCAAACAGACAAACTAGCACTTTTTTGGGTCTGCTTTTGGTGCGGTCTAGAGTTCGGTTGTTGCTTTCTCACCTGCTCAAACGGACCAAACTAAAAGGGAAAATCAAACTAAACAAGTCAGGAGTGAAAAATGGAAGAGGGATCCCTTCAGATAATATTTAGAGCTGCTTTTGCACCCAAAGGTTTGGCAAACTGAAAAGTTATATTTATCATGTCAAAAAAAAATGCAAAATGAATTTCTGAGATTTGGGTCAAACATTATTAAGGACAATTGGGTTGTTTGTTACATTTAGTTAATTTCTATCTTTTATTCACTAATTCTAGCTTCCTATTTGAAAATAATTTTACATTTCTCTGGATATGGCCTTTTTTCGGTGACGTTGCCATCTCAAAATTATTGACGAGTCTGAGCTCACTTATCTATTATTATTATGACATCAAAACTCTGGGCTCGTAATTTCTACATTTCTCTTTCTCTCAAAATAGAGAGAAATTTGATTTGATTTTTAAAGAACTTTTAAATAAAACATTGACATTTCATAAAAGTATTAATGTACAAGAAACCATGTTTCCATTATCACAGAAAGTCTGTGTTAAGCAACAGCTCCTCCTCTTCAACACAACAGATAGCCTTTTCAGAGCACCATTTCATTGTAAAATAATGTAGTCTTTTTCACCCTAGTTTTAAAGAGGAAACACAGATCATTCCTTCATTTTATTTCTAACATAAATAGCCATCTTAGCATCACCAACAATAAAATTCAATAATCCCCATTTCTGCTATTCAGCTTTCCTGCATCCAGCTCCAAAATAACCTGTGACCATTCTTTAGTAAAAGCTCACAGAGGGTTAATCCTCAACTCTACTTTATTTATAAAGCACTTTAAACAAAACAAGGTTCTCCAAAGTGCTGAACAAAGAATAATATTAGTAAAGGCACACGGCAAATATCCGACATAAGAAAATACAATACGGTCAAGATTCCAACTGAATTAAAAGCTATAGTGAAGAAGTATGTTTTAGAGCAGATTTAAAGGTGAATCGATCTGTGTGAGGTCCAGGGACAACTCATTCCAGATCTTTGGTCCGAAGACTGAACAGGCTCGGTCACATCTCAGCTTCCTCTTGGTCTTGGAGACGACTAACTGTTTCTGATTTGCTGACCTGAGGGAGCGAGGAGGGGTGTACACATGTATCAGGTCAGACATGAAGACATTTAAAAACAAATAAAACAATTTTAAAATCAATGCGTAAACAAACTGGGAGCTAATAAAGTGATGCTAAAATGTGAGAAACGTGCTCTTGTTTCCTGTGCACCAGTTAAAAGACGATCAGCTTTCTGGACTAGCTGCAATCGAGCAAGTGACTACTTGGTAAGTCCAACATAAAGAGCATTGCAATAATCGAAACCAAACGCTAACACAAACAAAGCTTGCAGAGACAGAAGGCTTGGATACGCTTCATGTACCTTCAAAGTAAAATAAACACACACAGACCTTCCAGAAGCAAAGGAAGATTGTTTCCCAAGTCACCGCAGCCACGCATTCTCCAATGGAACACAAGATCATTGGTAGAACTTTAATGCCGTGCTTCCATGTCTGGTTTTGAATGACTTGATGCAGAAATTATGCAACAAATATCAGGTACATGTCACTTTGTAACAAGCAAATTGAGGAGTTTGAGAAACTCTCTGGTCAGAATGAGGCTACATCGTTACATTTATCATTGATTGATACAGCATTCAGAGGACCCACCATAGCCTCTGGAACCTGGGTAGGCTGCATCTTCTGAAGGAGTCTAGAACCTGTATTGAGACACGGCTACAGTCACAGATGGTGACCGTGTTTTATCAGAAGCGAGGTGTGAAAACAGCCTACCGTTTTTTTACAAGTAAAAGCATCTACACAAGGGGTGGGCAAAGACATTCCTGGAGGGCCGCAGTCCCTCCTGGTTTTTGTTCCAGCCCTGCTTCAGTACAATCACTGGCAGCTTTAAACAAACCAAAGAGAGCTTTGTAGATTCAGGGTTGTTTCATGATTTAAACAGGGCTGTGGCCCTCCTTGCCCACTCCTTGTTTCAATCCCCCTTCGATGTTAAACCACGGGCACCAAAGAGACATCGCACATCGGACTTAGAAGAGTGGTGCCAGCAAAAAAAAAAAAAAACGGTTCAGAGTGCCATATCGGACTCTGCGACCAATGAAAGCTTGTTCTTTTGAAGACGTGAAGAGGAGGTAAAAGAGCCGCTTTGTCCACACATGACCCAGACTAGCTGCCTACCAGAAGAGGGCGACGGAAACAGAATAGGGAAAGGAGAGCCCGAGAGCATTGTTAGAGCTATGATGACATCTTTAAGCTGTTTAGGAACATTTGTTCACTTTGTGAGATGGAGTGCTTTTGTTTGTTGTCAAATGGTAAAAAATGCTGTCCACATCCTGGCCCGTGGCAACGCAGGTTCGAGTGCCGAGTCATCTTTCCCATCCCACCCCATTCTCTCTCCACCTTGCTTCCTGTTATTAATGTACAGTAGTTGTAAAAAAAAAGAAAATGAAGTTACCGTGGAATTTATGGTACAGCTCATGAAATTGCAGGGAAGATATCAACACAAAACAGAAGATATTACATTACTCCTTTGCTTTCTGTGCACAAACCAGATCCAGCTTTACAGGCGTTTCATCAAACTACCTCTAATAAAATATAAAATCAAATCTAAATGTATTTTTACATAACAAAACATGGACAAAAAAGTAAGACATGCAAAGGAAACTAACAATCAAATATTCATAGACAGTATTTCCCCAACCGTTAAATAGGGACGCCCCATCCCCCCGCCTAAGCAGTCTTAAGCTATGATAAACTATGCAGAGTTAATGTTGCTAAGAAAGATAAACATATAATGTTATTTGTGAATAACAGCCTCTCAGCGTCCAGATTATAACCAAGAAATTTCTAAAATTAACAGATGGTGAGTAAAGTTTCATGGATGCTTCCTTCATTACAAGGAAAAATAGTGGTTTCGTTTGATCACGGAGAGCACTTAGATTGAGCCAGCAAAAGCAAATCTAAAACTGAGGCCATGTTCACACTACACAGGTTTTAAAAAAATTAATAAATACATTCCTCACACTGTACAAAAAAAAATTGTGTCTATTAAAAAAATTATATCCACAACAGCAACAAACCACAACACCCAAACTCAAAAAACCCTCTGCTTTCACTGCCCTCACCGACATCAGATCCATCATGGCTGCCGTTTTCAAAAAAACGTAGTTACATGCTGCAATTACGCGTAACCGAACACAGTTTAATACGATTAATCTTCTTTCATTTACTGCTAGAAATCACTCTTTCCTGTGATTAAATGTTAGTGAGCGTGTAATAAAAGCTAATTCATCCAAATGATACAAACCCTGTGTGCTATATAAAGAGTGAAAATCTGACTACGATTTTCTTACTGAGCCACATCACAGCGGAGGTAATTTACCTCTTGAGTCTATAGCTTGTTGTTTCATTTCAAAAGACAAATATATGTTGTTTATTTAAAATTTCAACTAGTGATCAATGAGTTTGTGAACTAAAGTTAGACAAATTAAAGGTATTTGTAAGATCCCTTTACATTTAATCTGCACTGGTCACAATAGCTTCATGCGGCGGTCACACAATCCCAAAAAATCCTACCAACTTCAATAGGATTGCTTGTGACAATTCAAGAGCGGAAGCAAAAGCTCTGTGTTTCCAGATTCCCCTGGGAATCAGCTGGGAGGAACTTTGACTTGCGATATCGGGT